>OZ023218.1:23658849-23693849 GCA_963995525.1 Escarpia spicata | reverse complement strand
ATATGAATGTATAATGTATGTGTGTTTGCCCTTTGATGTTGACAGTGGTAGGAACATGAGTATGAGTAGTATTATGATTATGAATATGAGTATAAGTATGAGTATGAGTATGAGTCGGAGTCGGAGTCGGAGTCGGAGTCGGAGTCGGGGTCGGGGTCGTGGTCGGGGTCGGGGTCCGGGTCGGGGTCGGAGTCGTAGTCGTAGTCGTAGTCGGAGTCGGAGTCGGAGTCGGAGTCGGAGTCGGAGTCGGAGTCGGAGTAGGAGTAGGAGTAGCAGCAACTTCTGTTGCTGATATTGCCACTGCACTACTACTTATCCTGATTCTTCCAGTGCTAATGCTAGTGATACTAGCCACTGCCACTGCACTACTACTTATCCTGATTCTTCCAGTGCTAATGCTAGTGATACTAGCCACTGCCACTGCCACTGCTACTTATCCTGCTTCTTCCAGTGCTAATGCTAGTGATACTAGCCACTGCCACTGCCACTGCTACTTATCCTGCTTCTTCCATTGCTAATGCTAGTGATACTAGCCACTGCCACTGCACTGCTACTTATCCTGCTTCTTCCAGTGCTAATGCTAGTGATACTAGCCACTGCCACTGCCACTGCTACTTATCCTGCATCTTCCAGTGCTAATGCTAGTGATACTAGCCACTGCCACTGCTACTTATCCTGCTTCTTCCAGTGCTAATGCTAGTGATACTAGCCACTGCCACTGCCACTGCTACTTATCCTGCTTCTTCCATTGCTAATGCTAGTGATACTAGCCACTGCCACTGCACTGCTACTTATCCTGCTTCTTCCAGTGCTAATGCTAGTGATACTAGCCACTGCCACTGCCACTGCTACTTATCCTGCATCTTCCAGTGCTAATGCTAGTGATACTAGCCACTGCCACTGCTACTTATCCTGCTTCTTCCAGTGCTAATGCTAGTGATACTAGCCACTGCCACTGCCACTGCTACTTATCCTGCTTCTTCCAGTGCTAATGCTAGTGATACTAGCCACTGCCACTGCCACTGCTACTTATCCTGCTTCTTCTAGTGCTAATGCTAGTGATACTAGCCACTGCCACTGACACTGATACTGTTCCTGCTATTGTATTGCTACTGCTATTGTTGCTTTTACTGCTACTGCTGCTGCTACTACTACTACTGCTAATATTCCTCCTACACGTCTCACCTGGTCCAGCGTGCGTAGGAACACCTCGATACGATGCATACCATACTGCTCCCAGATCTCGCCGCACTGCCGGGTGTAGGCGACCTTATTGGGCGGCTGCCGGTGCACGGGGAACAGCGCCCCAATTATGATGTCTCCGTCAACCTTCGAGAGTCGGTAGACAGTCGTGGCGTGGCCCGTGTGGATGCCGGCGACCAGCACCAGCCACAGCCATGGCCACCGAGTCGACGCCATTCACCGGCTTCCCACGGCCGCACCGTGTGCCACTCGACGGGATGTCTGCCAATACTTGCGCCAGCCCTCTATCCCGGAAATGTCTTGCGCGCGCAGTGTCTCCCGTCGATATTTGGACACTTCCGGGAAGCCGCGCTCGGGCATCTTACCTTGCGGCAGCAATGGGCTGCTGCACTAACCCGTCACCCGGCGAATAAGCCTCTCACAGTAATTCAATGACGGCACGATAGGCCGTTGTCGCACAGTGTGCTGTCTTCATAAAAGTTATTTGTCCGTCCGCCCAACGACAAACACCGTATGATTTGTTGTCGCACACAGTTCTTCGGACGAACAAATTCAGTCGATATGCACGCATCGAACAACTGTGACACCTATCGACAATCTGCGATCATCTCCGGGGACTGCTCGAGCAAGCTTGACGATCGTCTGCTTCTGCCTATTGGCGTATTTACGACACAGTAGAAGCACTTACCGGCTGCTGTATACAAACGTGGGTTTAAGTGCGGCCGTTTCTAAAATCGTTTATTTTTCCGCCGACGAAGCGTTAGTTGGCTCCCAGTGTGGACGAAAAGAAAGACTGATCTGGAAAAGAGTAAACATGAAACATTAAATCAATGTTAATCTTAAACAAATTTCGCACGTAAATACATGTGCTTGCTTGGGAGGGATGGAGGAGGGAGGGAGGTAGGTAGGGAGGGAGGGAGGGAGGGAGGGAGGGAGGGAGGGAGGGAGGGAGGGAGGAAGGGAGATGGAGTGAGGGAGGGAGGGAGGGAGGAGGGAGGGAGGGAGGGAGGGAGGCTGGGAGGAGGAGGGAGAGACGGGATAGAGAGAAGAGAGTGTGTTGAGAACTAGAGAGAAAAAGAGATGAGAGGAATAAATAGGAGAGATAGGTAGTGAGACAGAGGAGAGAACGGGAAAGAGGGGAGGGAGAAAAAAGAAAGAAAAAGTGTGTGTGTGTGAGAGAGAGAGAGAGAGAGAGAGAGAGAGAGAGAGAGAGAGAGAGAGAGAGAGAGATGAAGCGGAGAGAGAGAGAGAGAGAGAGAGAGAGAGAGAGAGAGAGAGAGAGAGAGAGGAGAGAGAGAGAGAGAGAAGAGAGAGAGAGAGAGAGAGAGAGAGAGAGAGAGAGAGGAGAGAGAGAGAGAGAGAGAGAGAGAGAGAGAGAGAGAGAGAGAAGAGAGAGAGAGAGAGAGGAGAGAGAGAGAGAGAGAGAGAGAGAGAGAGAGAGAGAGAGTATGTATGAATATGTATATAGGCTGTCCCAACACGAGACAATGTCGTGCTGATTAAGATACAATTACTCACTCCTTCTATCCAGTATCTTGTAACACAATAAAGATACTAGGTTATTTAGCGAAATGGAATTACACCTCCTTGTTTTACTGCTATTCATCGTGCGCTTAATCCGTCAAACGAAGCTCTTATTGCCTGAATAGACTTAAGCATGAGTCGATAAGATTAGTGTTCGGAGAGAATCCATTCCGGCGTTAGAACGATGTCCTCAACACGATTAATTGATGGTTTGATCGCCTATGGATACTAAATTTCCATCATCAGTTTTCCGCCTTAGTTGTGCTAACTGGCGTATGTCAGCAATCCACAAATCTCTGCTCGGCAGAAACAATTGAGAAGAAACATAGCAAAGTTAAAGGCAAATCATTTTATATACGTTGCAAAAAACATGGTTATGACGTAACGCAAAACGTATTAACACGTAAGCTATAAGTCTGAAATGGTGAGAAAATTCGCATTACACGCAGGGTCTCTTGACTTTCAACCACGTCATGGTTGAGTTATTTTCCACTAGCGAAGCTTTGACTCGTTCCTAAGAGTATACAATTACTACTGTACAGTGTGTGTGTGTGTGTGTGTGTGTGTGTGTGTGTGTGTGTGTGTGTGTGTGTGTGTGTGTGTGTGTGTGTGTGTTCAAGCACATGTGTACACACGCGCACGCACGCACGCACGCACACACCACTGTCTACAGCCAAATGTACTCAATAACGTAGCGGCAGTTGAGTGAACTTTGGCAACGTGGGGAGAACGAAACTACTGAAGTATCGAAACGGTAGGAAATAGAATCGAACCGGAGTATTATCTATCAAGGAAACAGCACATGTTACAGTGTGGTTACAATAGCTGACAACAGTTAACGGTTGCAGTACGACTACACCGAAGTAGACCCTTGATAATGGCAAGTGATAACAACCAGTCTGTAGAATGAGTAGAAGGGGAGTTAGAAGTATGAAGGAAGTGAACCTTTTGTGTCTGGGTGGAGTAGGATGAGTAGAAGTAGAAATAGAAGTATGAAGGAAGTGAACCTTTTGTGTCTGGGTGGAGTAGGATGAGTAGAAGTAGAAATAGAAGTATGAAGGAAGTGAACCTTTTGTGTCTGGGTGGAGTAGGATGAGTAGAAGTAGAAATAGAAGTATGAAGGAAGTGAACCTTGCTGTGTTTGGGTGGATTAGGATGAGTAGAAGTAGAGATATAAGTATGAAGGAAGTGAACCTTTTGTGTCTGTGTGGAGTAGGATGAGTAGAAGTAGAGATTGAAGTATGAAGGAAATGAACCTTGCTGTGTCTGGGTGGAGTAGGATGAGTAGAAGTAGACATTGAAGTATGAAGGAAGTGAACCTTGCTGTGTCTGGGTGGAGTAGGATGAGTAGAAGTAGACATTGAAGTATGAAGGAAGTGAACCTTGCTGTGTCTGGGTGGAGTAGGATGAGTAGAAGTAGAGATTGAAGTATGAAGGAAATGAACCTTGCTGTGTCTGGGTGGAGTAGGATGAGTAGAAGTAGACATTGAAGTATGAAGGAAGTGAACCTTGCTGTGTCTGGGTGGAGTAGGATGAGTAGAAGTAGAGATTGAAGTATGGAGGAAATGAACCTTGCTGTGTCTGGTTGGGGTAGGATGAGTAGAAGTAGACATTGAAGTATGAAGGAAGTGAACCTTTTGTGTCTGGGTGGAGTAGGACGAGTAGAAGTAAAGATTGAAGTATGAAGGAAGTGAACCTTTTGTGTCTGGGTGGAGTAGGATGAGGAGAAGTAGAAATAGAAGACCACAATGTTGAGTGGTCCTTGTATCAGCTACCTATGATTTCATGAAAATTGAACGCATATGCACTGTTCCTTTGAACAATCAACTTACCATAAACTATGATCCCGCTATCTAGTTTGATGGACACTTGTAGGAATTTAGTGGTTTGATACTGAATCGAATCGAATAGACACACAAACAAACAAACACACACACACACACACACACACACACACACACACACACACACACACACACACACACACACACACACACACACACACACACACACACACACACACACACACACACACACACACACACACACACACACACACACACACACACACACACACACACACACACACACACACACACACACACACACACACACACACACACACACACACACACACACACACACACACACACACACACACACCTGCATGTGTTGTATCCATGAGACACAATTTCTTAACACTGTTGATCCTAAACAACAACCAATAAATCATTCTTTCCGTACTCAATACTTTTCCAGAGTTATTTTAGAGCCTGTATTTGGCACTGGCACAAATACACTAAATTCAAACGGCAAAAAACTACGACTGCAGCGTACCTCAGACGCCTTAATCATCGCAATCCGTTGCCAGAAGCGCCGAGTCACAGGGGAGATCACAGCTGCACAATTCGGGCCATAGATTAGGGGAAGATGCTCGCCTCGCGGAGAAGTGACTTTCTCATGCTGGTGGTGCAAACAGCAGAGGCTGGACGTAATTTCATTATGTCCGGTATACCATATGTCATGTGACCGCGACGTAACCTTGAATGAACCGCCATCTTGGTTTCAGAGTGTTGTCGCTCATTAGTATTCATAGAAATAATACATAACACCACGGAAAAAGCAAATTTGTTTCACTCATTGTATTGGCGGTGTGTTATTTCATTAATGGAATTGTTTTGTACTACAAAATTATTAACGTATTGCAAAATGAGGACACGATGTTTGATTCATCAATTTGTGCACCACCTCTGGGGGAAATAGAGGCCTGCCACTGTATAAATGATTCACTTTTGCAAATGAAAAAAGAAAAGGGCAGTAAAACTGTAATTAACAAGAAGCATAGACTCGGGAACAGGGAGGGGGGCAGACATATGGTTCTGCCCCCCCCCCCATTAAATGTGAGCGTGAACGTTCGCTTTTTGTGGCGAGCGTAAATGGCGGGTGGAAATGTAAATTTTAAGAGACCATTAATGTGTATTTTTGTCGACTGTGAAAGGTGTGTGTAATTGGAGGGTAGACATTGTTTTCTGCACCCCACAGTAATAGTCGGCGTGGTGACGAAATTTTTTTCAAAAGCATCTCGCCCCCCTCGTCTTCGGATGTAATAATTTCAGCGGAGACAGCGGAGAGAAGCTGGAGAAGGTAAATTTATAACCGAGACTGGACAGCCACAAGGAATATGTGAAGATATTGAACAAAACAATCAATCGCCCTCGAACCGTCAAACTATTATAACCACACTGTAACATGTGATGTTTCCCTGTGCGCCCAATAGATAATACTCCGGTTCGATTCTACTTGCTACCGTTTCGATACTTGAGCGCCAGTATAGACAACTAGTATATCAACGAACAGCAAAGAACATTTATTAACGCATCAAACAGTGCGCGTAAACATGCCGGAGGGCGAGACCAGTAACGTGACTCGCGTGAGCCGCAATCCCACAGATCTACATATATGGATATGACGATAGACTGGCGCGACCACTTTCCTTTAAGTCCTCTTCTATTCTAAGCAAATTATAGTAAGTCAACTGACTATTAATTTTGTGATAAACAATTAAACACAATGTAAAGATGCAACAATTAACACACAAACTGTTTATGAAGTGACATAGTCTTGTAAGTACTTGGGCTTGACACGTCTGCGGACAGGTCGTGGAGTGTCGGCCGGTGTGTCGATTTCAGCTACGACTTCGTCAGTTGGAGTTGGTAGGACGGGTACCTCCAGCGGAGTAGCGATCGTCAGCGGAGTCTGAGGGGCCTCGTCGAACGAGACCACCGGGGCGTCTTCATCGGACTCGATATCACTGCCAGTGTCGTGATGGGGCGGTGGGGCTACGGTAGTTGGTCTGGAATTGGGGACTAAGTAGCACTCCGAGAGTTTCACCTTGTATGATGATGCACGAAGCTGGTGGCCGCTGAATTTTCGAATGAAACACCAGCGGTCTTCGACGGAGGTGACTAAATATCTGTCCCTCGCTGATGACTTGTTGCGATCGGATGTTATGTATACCAAGTCACCAACGTGGATTGTGTGTGTAGAAGCTTCTCTACCACGGGGGGCTTTCGCGAGTTCACTGTGAGGGTGGTTCCATTCCCGCGACTGTTGTTGTTCCGTGATGAGAATGCGGTCAGCGATAGGTAGCTGCGCATTAGTGAACTGATCTCTCTGGAACCACATTTCTCGTGCCGAAAGGCCTCGGCTGCGGATTCGCGAGTTGAGCCGCGAGGTAGCGACTGCTAACAGTAGTGGGGACACAGTGCCGCCGCCTGGCTCTTGTCGGAGTATTTCGTCCTCCACTTCCGCCACTGCCTTCTCTGCCACCGGATTTTTGTTGGCGTTTTTGATTCGACCGATTTCGATACTGATGCCCAATCGTTGTAGTGTTGGGTCATCTACGAGAGCGATGAATCCGGGTGCGGGATCCACCCGAACGACAGCTGATGGCCCGTCAATGGGGCGAAGTTCCATGCAAAGACGGGCGAGACTGTCACGCAAGGCGTCGTGACGTTCGTTCTCTATAACACACGTAGACGTGTAGCTAGTCACGGTTTCGCGTACGACGAAGATTAGTTGACGATTGCGTTTGATCACGTCGGCTGCAAACGAGATCCCAACGGCGTCGGGTGCGTCAGTTGAGGTCTGCTCAGTGAGCGTTGTAGGGACCTTTTTCAGCGATGCACACACATGGCACATGTCGGTTACGCGCTCGATTGTGCTGTCCAAATCTAGCGCGAAGAAACTGCGACGCACTACGACTTTTAGTTGATTTTTGGATGGATGACTCAACTTCAGATGTATCGCAGTGAGTAGACCATCCAGTACCTGGCGAGGTACGACAATTAGTTCTCTGGATGGTGCGAATGGCACGTCTTGTCGGACCACAACAACGCCGTCGCGAGCCAGTGTTGAGGTAGTTAGGTATCGCTTAACGTCTTTGATGTTGGTTAGTTTCTTTGATGGGCGAGTGCCTTGTTTCAAGTGGGCACGGACGCGGCGCAAGTCTGGGCATTCTGCTTGTGTTGATAACCAGGCCGACCTACTCGTGAATGGAAGGCGAGCAGAGCCGGATACGATGTCTTCGACGCTGATGCTACCGACGACGTACTCTTCGATACGTGATATGAATGCGCATATCTGGCAACGCGGCTCCATGCATTCCGGCGCGTTTCGGCTGGCAAAGTCGGACGGCACATTCGCGGCTCCCGAGAGATGGCGCAGAGTGACTTGGTATCTCGAGACGATCGTCAAAAACGAAGTTACGCGTGGGCTGGAGGAGAATTCTCCGCGGCATAATTTTTCGATTGCCTGGACGCATGGCTTGCTGTCCGTGAAAAGGCACGGCTTAGACTTGGACTGGATTATGTACGGGCTGAAGTGCTTAACTGCGGCTGCAATGCCGAGCGCTTCGATCTCACATGGTAGCCAAGTCACCTGGTGCTTTTTGAGTTTAGCACTGAAGAATCCTGCAAGGAGGGTTTGACCGTTGCGTGATACGTACAGAGTGGCACCGATACCGCGCTGTGTGACGGATCCGTCGGTGACGATCCACAATTGGTCATCAGGTCTTGGCAAGGTGATTGACCTGTTAGTTGACAGGGCCTTCTGGGCTGTACAGAACGCCTCGTGGAGGTTTTCGGACCAGCTTATCGGCTCCTGAGACTTCTTCCCCGCGATGTGTGATTCGAGAGGAGCGAGCACCTTGGAACTCTGCGGGATGACACGTCCCAGTACTTTGAAAGCGCCAACGAAGGAACGCAGCCCGAGAACGGTCTGTGGTGGTACACATGACGACAGTGTTGTGATACGATGGGGGCTGGCGCGTATTGTGCCTTGAGACCAAACCCAACCCAGAATGGTAGTAGATGTGGGGAAAACGCGTGTCTTCTTCGCCGACAGACGTAGATCGCATAGATCAAGGGCATCGAGAACGCGACCCCAGTTGTCTAGTAGTTCTTCGGGTGAGTTTCCTCCGCAGTACAAGTCATCGGCCAGTTTGGCCACAACTCCGTCTTGCAGAAGGTCGCCTAGTACTCTGCACATCAGTTCTTCAAGTGCGGTCTCAGAACCGGGCATCCCCATAGCGCATCTGGTGTAGACACGTACTCCACGGAATGGTGTTGCCACTCCACAGAATTTCATTGACTCCTTCGCTAGGGGGATCTGATAGAAAGCACTGGTTAGATCAGACACCACTATGTATTTCCAGCACGCGATCTGGCGGAGGGTAGAGTCAACATCTGGCATGAGTGACGGTTGTGGTTTACTGTACCTCCCAACGTCTGAGAAGGCAGTAGCTAGCCTCGATCCTCCATTCGGCTTGCGAACGAGGAACGATGGGTTCAGGTACTCGACGGATATTCCGGCATCTTCCGGTCGTTGGAACACGCCAACCGCCTCCAGCTCGTCGAACTTCTCCTGCAGTTCGGTCAGTTTTTCGCGCGCGTATTGAGGACATCTTCCTTTGCGCTGAGGAGGCAGGACCGGACCCATGTTGACGACTGCCGTGAAAGGCCCCGCATGTCCATTATAGCCCACGATGCTCGGGTTGAAAACGGAGTCGTGTTGTTGATGTAGACTGCGGAACTGTCCTCGCATGCTCTCGGGTAGTTGTTTGTCGCAGTCCAACTCTATAGCTTCAGAGAAGAGGTCAGTGGTGTGGGCAATGTTACGAGTCTTCACAGCGGGTTCAGATTCGGTGTCACAGGTCGGTGACGCGACAGTGTGACGCACCTGACAAAAGTGTTCGTGGCGAGACAGCTTTAGTGGTCTGGGCAACGTGTTGACGAGTCGTATTTTGTTGCCGACGGCCTCAATGATTCCAGGCTTTGGCCAACCTTCGTTGTGTGGAGAGCTGCGTGGCTCGACTGCCAGAGTCTGGTCGGCTAGGGCCGTGGGCAACTGGAGCTCTACGAACTCACCCGGTCAAACCGTGGTAGATGGCGAGGGTGCGTGCAGCACGTATGCGTGAGCCCTGCGTACAGTGTGATATTGCTCGTTACCTGACGTTTGGAGACCGTACTGTATGACAGTGGTTTCGCCGATTGTGATCTCGTGTCTGGCAGGACGAACGGATACGTCATTGGTAGACATGAACGGCGTGCCCGCGAGTACGTCCACGTCGAGATCTGCAACAACTAGCGCATCGAGTTGGAGGTCAGTTCCGTCGCGCGACAAGGTCAGGTGTGTTTCTCCGATAACGTTCAGCGGAGTAACACCATCAGCCTGCCTCGCTAGCTGTGAGCTTTTGCCGATTTTAGCTCCGATGCTTTTAGCGACTGCCTCTCTGATCATGTTTGTCTCCGCCAACTAGGTGTCTAGTGTGAGTCGTAATGGATGATGTCGGTAAAATGACTTGAAAAATGACGACTGTTTTGTGTTCACACGACATGCCACGGTCGACACGTCGCCAGTGCAGTCTCCGTCTCCAGCTGACTGTTCATCATCCGAGCCGTCGTCGCAGTCCACTCCGATTATATTGCGCGCTTTGGATAGGTACAACCGGTCGTTCTCAGGTAGGAACCTGCACTCGCTCAGGTAGTGCTCGTAGCTGGCACGACCCGCTTGCTTGCACAGTGGACACTGTTTGGCTCGCCGAGTGGTTGGGTTGCTTGCACTACGTTGATATCGACGAGATTGAGAAGAGCCAGACCGTTGGTTGGTGGTTGATTGTCGCATGACTTTTATTTCGGAGATAGCGGTTAGCTCATCAAGGAGAGAAGTTAATGCTTGCGATATCTCGGGTTTCAGACTTGCGAGTGTTCGGCTGTGTAATTCTGTCCCGTATCGTTGTTTCACTAGACGGGGTAGCTCAGGGTGGATTAGTTTGAGCCATTGGAGGACGATCATGTTCTCCAACGACGGGGATATGTCCTCGTTTGACGACGGTAACTCCAGGTGGTGAGATATGCCACCTCCCACGGCCAACAGGTTGTCCTCGACGAAAGCCATCAATCTCTGAAAGAGATCTTCATGACTTTCGTCCGCCTCCAGCTTGATTTCGGCGAAGTCGAGGAAGTGTGCGCCCGAGGATTGGAAGCCGAAATGTAAGCGTATTGCTTGCCAGATTGATTTTATAGAAACAGAGTTCTTTACGATTGTATTCCTCGATATAACGGGACAGAAATTGGCGATTTGGCCAAGCATTAGGTCAAGGTGCGTGACCTTTTGTGTGGCCGTACGCCGACTAGCCGCAGGGACGTTTTCGTCATCATCGCTTAGACCCCGCAACGGGGTGGAATTCGTCTTCTTTTTCCATTCGGATTGGTCAAGCAAAAATGTCGCGAAATTGGCGTCTAGCGATAGTGTGTATTGTATATTTTGTCGCCAGTTCTCAAACGACGTCAGAGTTTCATGCTTTGAGAGTGACCACTGCTTCGGTGCTCTCTGTGCCATGACAGTGACTGACGCTCCGGTTTATAAAGGTTCAAAGCTTTGCCAGTGTAACTTACGTACTCTGTCTCGTTGTGCCTTTTGTTTGGCTATAGTTACGAGTGTCACTTGTGAGGCGTTTCTTAGGGTACACTGCGAACAGTACCGCTGCCACCACGCCAGTATAGACAACTAGTATATCAACGAACAACAAAGAACATTTATTAACGCATCAAACAGTGCGCGTAAACATGCCGGAGGGCGAGACCAGTAACGTGACTCGCGTGAGCCGCAATCCCACAGATCTACATATATGGATATGACGATAGACTGGCGGAGTAGTTTCGTTCTCCCCGTTGCCAAAGTTCACTCAACTGCCGCTGCGTTATTGAGTACATTTGGCTGTAGACAGTGGTGTGTGTGTGTATGGTTGAAAGCCAAGAGACGCTGCGCTGCATGTAATGAGAGGAGACTTATAGCTTACGTGTTAATACGTTTTGTTTTGCGATACGCCAGAACCGTGTTACTTGCAACGTATATAAAATGATTTGCCTTTAACTTTGCTATGTTTCTTCTTAAAAACGTATGCGTATCGCCTGGTATCGCCTTTCGCCTTGATCCATTTCTTGAGTTGCGAGTTGGTACAAGTGCATGTAATCGTGTAATTAACCTACGATTGACCACTAAATGATAAACAGTAATGCTATCCATATACTTTTGCCACAACCATTACACATTTAACACAATTGGCGCCTCGAGAATAACAACAGTTAATGTTCAAATATATCATAATCATCCAGAAGGTTGATGTTGTCGTTGGCTAGACTGTCGTACATATTGCCGACAGAGGTTGGTGATGTTACTTGGCATAACATTTCCTAATCTTTATATCTTATTTTCCCTATTTGAACCAGCCAACGTTAACAAGGCAAGCACTTCACTCTTATGTGCTCTTTAGATTATATACTATGAGTTTACACAATTGCCATCAATGCGTTGAAACTAAAAGGTATATTGAGCTGTTTAAGTCTAACAAAAATACACATTTTAAACGCTGTTTTAAATAAATCGATCAACGAATCTAGTAATGCACTATTTGGAAACTGTACATGCAATATTAGACTTTAGTTATTTTAATAACGTAATATCCTGGCTAGACTACCGTTTTCATACTGTAAAACACTGTTATTCTTTCGTCTCGCTGTCTGCCAGGTTTAAAACTCCCAATGTCTCCACACCCTCGGTATCCACCGACACTTCCCCGATCTCTCTCCCTCTTTCCCTGCCTACCTATTAAATTGGAAACTAAATACGAATGCTTACGTACACAATTACAAAACAAGGAAAAACATACACCCATTCAGAACAAAACATGAATTTGCCAAAATATGTCTTAGATACAGTTTGCCACACGTCAATAACAATACCTCACAGTTAGTCACAGAGAAGATTGGAACACATAGCTTCAGAGGTTTTGCTAATTATGCAAAAAACTATTTATTAGAAATATACGTAGATACGTGTACAATATTAAACTGCTATACATGCTATCAAAGTCAATAAACTGTATTACTGTATGTGACATGTATGGGTATGTATTATATATCAGCATATGGTTATTGTATCTGTGCATATACATATGTGTGTTTTTTATAAGTATATTAATGTGTACCATTGACAACTATTATTTGGTTATTTTAACATATCATAAATACTCCAATACATGCATATATGTAATCAAGCAATTTCGGTTTCTTTTCCTGCACATTGCACTTCCTTCGGTAAAATTGAGTTGAAATAAATTGTTATTGTGGCTCCTATGAGAGCGACTGTTATTGTCTTAATAGGAGTCACAGACCCTATCTAATTTGAAATTACACAGCATTTGTATATATGAATAAATATGCCTATTCATGTTACGTTAATTTGATATTATACATATATTGTAATTGGGGTCTAAATCTTGTTCTCTCTCTCTCTCTCTCTCCCTCCCTCCCTCTCTCTCTTTCTCTCTCTCTCTCTCTCTCTTTCTCCCCCTCTCTCTCTATCTCTCTCTCTCTCCCCCCTCTCTCTCTCTTCTCTCTCTCCCCCCCTCTCTCTATAAATATGCCTATTCATGTTACGTTAATTTGATATTATACATATATTGTAATTGGGGTCTAAATCTTGTTCTCTCTCTCTCTCTCTCTCCCTCCCTCCCCCCCCCCTCTCTCTCTCTCTCTCTTCTCTCTCTCTCCCTCTCTCTCTCTCTATCTCTGTCTCTCCCTCCCTCTCTCTCTCTCTCTCTCTCTCTCTCTCTCTCTCTCTCTCTCTCTCTCTCTCTCTCTCTCTCTCTCTCTCTCTCTCTCTCTCTCTCTCTCTCTCTCTCTCTCTCTCTCTCTCTCTCTCTCTCTTCTCTCTCCTCTCTCTCTCTCTCTCTCTCTCTCTCTCTCTCTCGCACACACGCACACAAGCACACACGCACACACGCACACACGCACACACGCACACACGCACACACGCACACACGCACACACGCACACACGCACACACGCACACACGCACACACGCACACACGCACACACGCACACACGCACATACAAATCGCTGCGCATCGAAGTACCGCTAAGAGATAAGAGACACCTTTTGTGCGATTCCTTTCCTGCAATTCGCCTTACCATTTCTGCGCGCCGTCTATAAAATCCATTCTTCTGTGGCCGTTAACAACGGAGTGACCTTCCGAGCTTCGCCTGATCGTGGACGCCAGTTGTTTTGCCGGTTACAAGCGTGATCGTTAGGTAATGGTATGTCAGAACGTCTTAATGGCACTTTATGTCGCTGATGCAAACGTCAGCCGGCGATCGATATCACCTGTATCGCGGCTTAAGTGCGGGAAACGTTGGGTCGTTTAATCATGCCCGCGGGGAGAGAAAGCCGATGTCGATAAGCATTATCAGAGTGCCGTCGTGATTACTCCTGGGCAAACGGGACTGACGCCGTGCCGTAACTGCAGGCGACGAAGGTGCGACTTTCACTAGGCGTCCTAGGAGCATCTGGCGGGCCGTCGTAATCGTCGGGTGCATATTTCGCGATCAATATTTTATCAAATCGATAAAGGCTATCTTAGCATTGCTAGTAAGTATGTTCAAACAATGTGGATTTCGGAAATGGATCCTGTGTGAATCTTAGACACCGATGTCGTGTGATGTGTGTAAAGTGTACTTGATTCATTCACCCTATTGCTGTATTGCCACCCTTTAGTCTTGGTTCAGTGTCATTTCTCTCACATCTTCCCGAGCCATCTACCTCGCTTATCCCCTCCTTCCTTTCCTCCATCCATCCGCCCATCCCTCCTTATACCTCTCTTCCCCTCTGTATCACCATCGCCCTAACCCTTCCCTCCTCTTTCTCTTCCACTACTCAGCTATGTCCATACTACATAGGAACATCTTCGTCTTGTACTTCGATCGATACCAGTCCGCTTTAATATTGTTTCGACGCCATCCTTCTAGCGTGTTCCCAGACTACCGAGTAACTGCCTGTCCCGCGGACACCTTTGCTCTCCACGCTGGGAGTAGGTCTCGTCGCTTCGCTACCACCAGACTACGTTCCAGACACCATCTTGCACTCGTCACCTCGACGTTGACGGTATCCTCAAGATGCAGGATGCAGAACGTATTTACATCTATGTAATCTTCACACAAAATCAGGACGCCGGAAGGTAATTTGCGCAGACGAAGGCGGTCAATATCTTTGATTGTCCTGCAGCAAATCGTTCGCGATTCCGTAGAGTTGAGACTCGCCATAAACGTGCCCATTCGTTACTGCGGAACATCGCATCGTTGTATAGCGTTGTGTTCCTCGGGTGGTCAAACCCATTGTTTCGACTGTTTAATGATAATTACATGACTGGTGCATTCCGCGTCCGTGTCTTTGAGAATATATATACTATAACGACAATCGAGATCATTAGTCCGACGATCAAGATTAATAGCCAACCTTCGTTTGAACTAGACATGCTATATATATGTATATATATATGTTCGATTCTCACACATTGTCGATTTGGCGACTTTCATATATCGTTTTCATTTTTAGTATGATACAGTAGACATATAGAAGCTTTGAAAACAAAACATGCGACACCTTAATATGGTTATTCCTGCCAGAAAGAGAGAGAGAGAGAGAGGATGGGTTTAAGTTACATGTCCAATTCGTGTGATACCACGCGAAACACACAGGCCGTCTGTCTTGCAACATCCTGTGTCTCTATAATATTAGTCATTACGCATTTCCGATGGTTTTATGGTACGTGGGATAGATAAACAGTCATGTGAATTGTAAATTCATCAGCTATCAACGCACGGTTTAATAGTGTTCTGGCTGTTTAAATTGATCGTATGTATTTGCACTTCGTCCACGTCATACGTCTCATCATGTCAAATGTTATAAGATTACGTCTAGAAAATAATGTTGTTATTTCTGACTAAATAGAAAAATATGGCTTTGCAAAGGTATCGAATTTTTTGTGTGGGATCATTAATTATATAGCAAATGCATACTTTGAAAATGTGTTTCGCGTTTCACATTTCACATTTAGTTTGACAGGGAACACATGGTCAAACATTTTTAATAACCTATTTTGAGTTACAATTTTGTTTCTAACTTATCATAACTATGATTAACATAACATGTTCTTAACAGACCCGTCAGCATACACAGAATAGCTGGTTAAACAAATAGTTTACTTTAACAGTAGGTGGTTGGTGTATTAGCAATAATGCTACAACAATGACAGTTAGAAAAACGTCTGCGTATCGCCTGGTATCGCCTTTCGCGTTGATCCATTTCTTGAGTTGCGAGTTGGTACAAGTGCATGTAATCGTGTAATTAACCTATGATTGACCACTAAATGATAACAAAATGCTATCCATATAATTTTGCCACAAACATTATAAATTTAACACAATTGGCGCCTCTAGAATAGCAAAAATTATTGTTCAAATATATCATAACCATCCAGAAGGTTGATGTTGTCGTTGGCTAGACTGTCGTACACACTGCCGACAGAGGTTGGTGATGTTACTTGACATAACATTTCCTAATCTTTATATCCTATTTTCCCTATTTGAACCAGCTAACTTGAACAAGGTAAGCACTTCTCCCTATGTGTCCTTTAGATTATACACGTACCTCTTGGTATCATGCTTGATAGCAATGAAGTCATCGTCTATACACATCACTTGGTCTGCCTATTTGATGATCTTTCATTTATGTGACGTAAACAGTGGCAGGATCATCATTAATATCGCTTTATGTGACATCAGTGGTGGTTATGTCATTAGTCGAGGCTGTGTTGTCAGTGAAGCTGACATAGCCACGATGAACCTTGAACATTATAATGTGTGTTGCTGTTCTGCCCGGACGTATGTGTTGGAACGTCGTTGACGTAGCGAAATCCATACAAGCAAGATCTGTTTCGTATGTACTGTTGACCTCACCTTGGGACCATAACGTAAGCGGTCATGAGACCGGTGAAGGGGGTGACGTGCCATGAATTTATGATGCCACAGCTGGCTTTGAATGAGATGGACGATGGACGGACAACCGTCATCTTGGTCTTCTTTGTAACGAAGTAGTTCTAGAAGGTTTCACTGTTCCATAATACCACTCCTTTATTTACCTCGGTTTCCGCTAGCTGTTTATAATACGGCACAGCGCAGTTTACGCCAACTCTGTATAGCACGGCACACACCTTCGCACGGCCTTCTCCATCGCCCGCTTCCTTTAAATGTTCACCAAGGTTCGCACGTCGTAAGTGAATTCCTGTTAGAACAAATCCATTGCAGACCTCACGTCGATGAGCTTCACGTTGTTTATGTGTTCCTCATGCTATTGCACGTCAGTTCTCATCGTTGGTGAACATTAGCAGTATTAACATTACAAAGCAAGAATACGTTATTTATGAAATGATTGATACCCTGCGAAACTCATATATACTGAATGAAAGAGAATGCATAGACAACATATGATGCTATAAATCTACAATATATGGTGACATGGATTAATGTGAAGGTCAGTACATTATGTTTTATGAAAAAAGACATCTTATTATTTAGTATATGCCCGACAACAAAATCCTAATAGCTAAACGCACTATTGTGTTAAATATCAAGACACTTTGAAGTAATAACTTGATATGACGGTTTAGTCAAAACTACGTTTCCAAAGCAGATTATTCTGTTATCCTCATTATACTATTACATTTCAGTGCGTAAACTATGTTAATGCATGCCTACAGGAGGAGTATTATGAGAGACCGATAATACCACGCAAAACGCATATCTAATGTTACCACGCGAAACGCATAGTTAAGATTGGCTTATTCTGCGCAACACAATATGGATATGCGCTAACTTATACACCAATCAAGCGCACTCGTTTAACATCAATTTCCACAATAAATTATACACAGCATTGTCAGATTCAGCATCACGCGATATCTACTGCACACCATGTTTCTAAATTCTCAACAATATTTCACGAATAATGTCTCTAAAAAATATTAAACTAACATTTAAATGCCAGTGATGCAACAGTTATAATGGCCGTGGAAGCGCGTGTTGATCTGAAGGTCAGGGTTTTACTGTTAGGTGTCATTAATGCGTTATTAGTATCGATATAAATTGCGGCGTTGTCTGGGTTGATAGTGAGTCGGATATTATACCTTAAAGCTTTTGACTAACATGGCATTTGTGATACGTTGTAGCTCCTGGAGTTGCCCCAGGTAAAAATTATAATATCTCTGTCGTTTTATTAATATCCTTTAACCAACGTCTTGTGTCCACTGTTTAGACTTGTTCTGACTGTTCTGTTAGCACAGATTGCACATGCAATTTGGACAATATAATTATCGCTTTTATTTTCTTATAATTTTGTGATATTTTGGCTTTATCAATAAATAATTACATTTTTTTCTTGTTAATTATTTACCCAAAGTTAAGCATTTGTATTTAAGTATTGTGGCTACATGTGTTTTCTCTATTAATTTCTACTGAATATGATAATAGTCTGACATAATTATGTCACCATTATTCTTATTGGGTGTTTTCTGCTTGTCCTGTATGTAACATGTAAGTCTGAATCCAGGGCCATCTGTTAGACGAAACATTCGGGTGGCCACTACAACGTTCGATCTGTTCGAGATAAGACAGCATCACTTTGTGATTTATTAAATTCAGAGAAAATAGACATCCTTGCTGTAACTGAGACCTGTCTCAGACCACATGATACATCTGCATGCATTGCTGACGTTTCCCCTTCTGGTTACACCTTTCACCATCGACCACGTTTAGTCGGCCGTGGTGGTGGTGTTGGTTTTCTAATATCACAGCAGTTCAAAGTTAAAATTACATTCCAACCCTGAATACTCCAACTTTGAGTCCATCTGTGCTGAAATTTCAGATTATTCTTTCTCCGTGTACTTCGTTTGTACCTCCAGGACACCCAGCAATAAATTATTTCTTTGAAGACTTGCAGGATCTGTTGGAAACTCTGGCAACCATTCATTCAGAATTGTACATTCTTGGTGATTTTAATCTACATTTGGATACACCTTCTACAACTACAACTACGTTTGATGATATTCTGGTATCCTTTGATTTGAAACAACATGAGTAGTAATGTAGGTGGTCCAGCGTGGACGCTTTCCGTTCACTGGTGGAAATCCCATGTTAAGAGATAGGGATTTTCCTCCAGACCGCGCCCGGGTTAAAGGATAAGGAAGTGGGAAAGTAATTCCGGCCCCATGTTAAGAGATAGGGATTTTCCTCCAGACCGCGCCCGGGTTAAAAGATAGGACATTTTTACCCCATGTTAAAAGATACGGATTTTTCCTCCAGTGCGCGCCCGGGTTAAAGTATAGGGAATTTTCCCCATGTTAAAGGATAGGGAATTTTCACCATGTTATAGCATAGGAGGTATTATCGTAAAGGTATGCGACCACTTTTTGAATTTGTCCTGTGTTAAAGCATAGGGAATTTTCTCCATGTTAAAGGATAGGAGCTATTATTGTAAAGGTATGCGACGACTTTTTGAATAAAATAAAATATACCCAACATCATTTGAATATGTCACACACAAGATTGCTTGGCCCGTTGGTCAAGGCTCCGCCACGGGATTGAGCCCTTATTTGGTTGAAGATGACATGTCAAAAATGTGGTGTTATAATAAGGCGAAATTTATCATAATAAAAGGATTATAAATTCAACGGAGGTCGTTTTATCTGAAGTAATGTACACGAAATGTAGATTACATAACACTATGTTATATCAGAACCTATAGCCTCGTTTTTTCGAACAGAGCGACCATTTTGGAATTATACCTTTGGTGTCTCTTATAAAACCCGTACTCGAGGCGTGACTGGACATGTTTGTTTGTTGCGAGTGCGATCGCGCGCACCCTGTATGACGTCATTAAACTATAAACTGCTACGCGCCGTAATTTTGTACGCGAGGTGATTTGGTCAAACAGGTAGTGCTTTGGTTAGACCTTGTATTGAACTTGCGCGTATGTAATGTAATCCCTTCATGTGATGTCATGATGCAGTGACGTCATTAAACTATAAACTGCTAAGCGCCGTAATTTTTTACACGAGGTGATTTGGTCAAACAGGTAGTGCTTTGGTTAGACCTTGTATTGAACTTGCGCGTATGTAATGTAATCCCTTCATGTGACGTCGTGATGCAGTGACGTCATTAAACTATAAACTGCTATGCGCCGTAATTTTGTACGCGAGGTGATTTGATCAAACAGGTAGTGCTTTGGTTAGACCTTGTATTGAACTTGCGCGTATGTAATGTAATCCCTTCATGTGACGTCATGATGCAGTGACGTCATTAAACTATAAATTGCTACGCGCCGTAATTTTGTACGCGAGGTGATTTGGTCAAACAGGTAGTGCTTTGGTTAGACCTTGTTTTGAACTGGCGCGTATGTAATGTAATCCTTTCATGTAACGTCATGATGCAGTGACGTCATTGGGGAATTTTCTCCATGTTAAAGGATAGGAGCTATTATCGTAAAGGTATGCGACCACTTTTTGAATTTTCCCCGTGTTAACGGATAGGGAATTTTCACCATGTTAAAGCATAGGGAATTTTTATCCATGTTAAGAGATAGGGAATTTTTACCCATGTTAAAAGATAGGGAATTTTCCCATGATAAAGCATAGGAGCTATTATCGTAAATGTATACGACGATATTTTGAATTTTCGGCGTGAATCAAGCGACGCTACTGGAGACGTGTCTGGACTTGTTTGTTTATTGTGCGCGAGAACCGCACCGTGATTGCGCAATGCCATCGTTCGTGGCTATAAATAAACTCGTACGCGCACCCTGTATGACATCATTAAACTGCTATGCACAGTAATTTTGTTCGCGAGGTTGAGTTGCTTATACAGATAGTGCTTTGGTTAGCCATTGTTTTGAGCTTTCGCGCTTGAATATAATCCCATAATTTGATGTTATGGTCAGTGATGTTATAGCGAGTGAAAAATTTCCCTGTTAACCGGTATAAACTGGTATGAACTCGTAATGAATGCTCTGTGACTGTGTGTTGGAAGAACATCTCGATATTCGGCCCGTGATAAAACATACGAGATACCAGTATTTGTCATAAGAGATTTGTACTTACCAGCCGTATCACAGTTGATAGCCTGTTTGTAAACTGTTTTGAAGGGGTATTGTCTCATCTATTTTCCTCGTTGTTATTATTAATGAAGTAAACACAATCGACACGCTATGTGCGATGCGCTATCAGCGAGCCATGTTGTCAACTCAGTGCCAGTGGCCTTGACACCAAAGTTGTCAAACCTCTTTTTTTAAACAGGCGCTTAACAAAGTGAAGCTTTATGATAGAACAGTACAGGTGTATTAGCTATCGTTTGTAAGAACTATATCGAACACCAGTATCAATCAGTATAATTCAAACAAAACTGATAACGAATGCTCTGTATGTTCGAAGAACAATAGACTAGTGTTATTATTATTATATTAGGTAGTGATTAAATTCGTGTCTCTTATAAAACCCGTACTCGAGAGGTGTCTGGACTTGTTTGTTTGTTGCGAGTGGTGCGCACCCTGTATGACGTCATCAGTTATGTCTGTATGTAGTTCAGTACAGAGACATTAGTCAGTTATGTATATGTGTATTTCAGTAGAGACGTTAGTCAGTTATGTATCTGTGTAGTTCAGTACAGATATGTTAACCACTTATGTATGTGTGTAGTTCAGTACAGAGATGTTAGCCTGTTATGTCGGTGTGTAGTTCAGTACAGAGATGATAGCCTGTTATGTATATATGTAGTTCAGTACAGAGACACTAGCTTGTTATGTCTGTGTGTAGTTCACTACAGACGTTAGGTGGTAATGTTTGTGTGTAGTTCAGTACAGAGATGATAGCCTGTTATGTATATGTGTAGTTCAGTACAGATATACTAGCTTGTTATGTCTGTGTGTAGTTCACTACAGACGTTAGCTGGTAATGTTTGTGTGTAGTTCAGTACAGAGATGATAGCCAGTTATGTATGTGTGTAGTACAGAACAAAGATGATAGCCAGTTATGTATGTGTGTGTAGTTCAGTACAGAGATGATAGCCAGTTATGTATGTGTGTAGTACAGAACAAAGATGATAGCCAGTTATGTATGTGTGTGTAGTACAGTCCAGAGATGATAGCCAGTTATGTATGTGTGTAGTTCAGTATAGAGACATTAGTCAGTTATGTCTGTGTGTGTAGTTCAGTACAGAGATGATAGCCTGTTATGTATATGTGTAGTTCAGTACAGAGATACTAGCTTGTTATGTCTGTGTGTAGTTCACTACAGACGTTAGCTGGTAATGTTTGTGTGTAGTTCGGTACAGAGATGATAGCCAGTTATGTCTGTGTGTAGTTCAGTACAGAGATGTTAGCCTGTTATGTCGGTGTATAGTTCAGTACAGAGATGATAGCCTGTTATGTATATGTGTAGTTCAGTACAGAGACACTAGCTTGTTATGTCTGTGTGTAGTTCACTACAGACGTTAGCTGGTAATGTTTGTGTGTAGTTCAGTACAGAGATGATAGCTGGTAATGTTTGTGTGTAGTTCAGTACAGAGATGATAGCCAGTTATGTATGTGTGTAGTTCAGTACAGAGACATTAGTCAGTTATGTATGTGTGTAGTTCAGTACAGAGACATTAGTCAGTTATGTCTGTGTGTAGTTCAGTAGCGAAGATAGCCATTTATATATGTGTGTAGTTCAGTACATAGATGTTAATGTACTCAGACCAACTAGTTGTACAAACGAAACACTATGCTTTGACCAACACGCTGCACGAATTGAACTCAGACCAACTAGTTGTACAAACGAAACACTATGCTTTGACCAACACGCTGCACGAATTGAACCCAGACCAACTAGTTGTACAAACGAAACACTAAACTTACCCGAACACGTGGTATGAATTGAACTAACGGACAAACGAAACACTACACTTTGACCAACAGGTTACACAAATTGAACTTAGACCAACTAGTCGGACAAACGAAACACTAAACTTTGACCAATACGCTGCACGAATTGAACTCAGACCAACTAGTTGTACAAACGAAACACTAAACTTAGCCGAACACGTGGTATGAATTGAACTGATGGACAAACGAAACACTACACTTTGACCAATAGGTTACACAAATTGAACTTAGACCAACTAGTCGGACAAACGAAACACTAAACTTTGACCAATACGCTGCACGAATTGAACTCAGACCAACTAGTTGGACAAACGAAACTCTAAACTTAGCCGAACACGCGGTATGAATTGAACTTTGGTTAGACCTTGTATTGAACTTGCGCGTATGTAATGTAATCCCTTCATGTGCCGTCATGATGCAGTGACGTCATTAAACTATAAACTGCTACGCGCCGTAATTTTGTACGCGAGGTGATTTGGTCAAACAGGTAGTGCTTTGGTTAGACCTTGTTTTGAACTTGCGCGTATGTAATGTAATCCTTTCATGTAACGTCATGATGCAGTGACGTCATTAGGGAATTTTCTCCATGTTAAAGGATAGGAGCTATTATCGTAAAGGTATGCGACCACTTTTTGAATTTTCCCCGTGTTAAAGGATAGGGAATTTTCACCATGTTAAAGCATAGGGAATTTTTATCCATGTTAAGAGATAGGGAATTTTTACCCATGTTAAAAGATAGGGAATTTTCCCATGATAAAGCATAGGAGCTATTATCGTAAATGTATACGACGATATTTTGAATTTTCGGCGTGAATCAAGCGACGCTACTGGAGACGTGTCTGGACTAGTTTGTTTATTGTGCGCGAGAACCGCACCGTGATTGCGCAATGCCATCGTTCGTGGCTATAAATAAACTCGTACGCGCACCCTGTATGACATCATTAAACTGCTACGCACAGTAATTTTGTTCGCGAGGTTGAGTTGCTTATACAGATAGTGCTTTGGTTAGCCATTGTTTTGAGCTTTCGCGCTTGAATATAATCCCATAATTTGATGTTATGGTCAGTGACGTTATAGCGAGTGAAAAATTTCCCTGTTAACCGGTATAAACTGGTATGAACTCGTAATGAATGCTCTGTGACTGTGTGTTGGAAGAACATCTCGATATTCGGCCCGTGATAAAACATACGAGATACCAGTATTTGTCATACGAGATTTGTACTTACCAGCCGTATCACAGTTGATAGCCTGTTTGTAAACTGTTTTGAAGGGGTATTGTCTCATCTATTTTCCTCGTTGTTATTATTAATGAAGTAAACACAATCGACACGCTATGTGCGATGCGCTATCAGCGAGCCATGTTGTCAACTCACTGCCAGTGGCCTTGACACCAAAGTTGTCAAACCTCTTTTTTTAAACAGGCGCTTAACAAAGTGAAGCTTTATGATAGAACAGTACAGGTGTATTAGCTATCGTTTGTAAGAACTATATCGAACACCAGTATTAAAAGGACTTAGGGTTAACCGTTAGTGCTGATATGAAGATTTCAGAGCAGCGCGGAATTGCAGCTTCAAAGGGAAATCAAATCCTTGGATTAATTAGGCGAAACATAACGTATAAGGAAAAAGAGCTAATAATACCGCTGTACAAAACAATAGTTAGGCCTCATTTAGAATATTGTATTCAAGCGTGGAGGCCATATCGCAGGAAGGACATAGATATGCTAGAAAGAGTGCAGAGGAGAGCAACTAAAATGATACCAAATCTGAGGGATCTTAGTTATGAAATACGCCTAAAAAAATGCGGTTTAACAACACTAAAGACCAGGAGATTGAGAGGAGATCAGATAGAAGTGTTTAAAATATTGAAGGGTTATGAAAATATTGATAGAAATATGTTTTTCTCAGTTAAGAAAGATAGAAGGACTAGAGGACATGATCTTGCATTAGCAAAGGAGCAGAGTAGATTGGATATAAGAAAGTTTTCATTTTCACAAAGAACTGTAAATGAATGGAACAGATTACCTGCTGATTGTGTGGGTGCTAGTAGCGTGAATATGTTTAAAAATAAAATCGACACATACCTCAGACGGGCGGGATACACATAGATAAAAAGGTCGGACTCTCGAAAAGCCAAGGGCTTCCTTGTCCACCTGCTACCTAGAGTTAATTCTCTGGGTGGCAATCTTGTTAAATCTTGTTAAATCAATCAGTATAATTCAAACAAAACTGATAACGAATGATCTGTATGTTCGAAGAACAATAGACTAGTGTTATTATTATTATATTAGGTAGTGATTAAATTCGTGTCTCTTATAAAACCCGTACTCGAGAGGTGTCTGGACTTGTTTGTTTGTTGCGAGTGGTGCGCACCCTGTATGACGTCATCAGTTATGTATGTATGTATGTAGTTCAGTACAGAGACATTAGTCAGTTATGTATATGTGTATTTCAGTAGATACGTTAGTCAGTTATGTATCTGTGTAGTTCAGTACAGATATGTTAACCACTTATGTCTGTGTGTAGTTCACTACAGACGTTAGCTGGTAATGTTTGTGTGTAGTTCAGTACAGAGATGATAGCCTGTTATGTATATGTGTAGTTCAGTACAGATATACTAGCTTGTTATGTCTGTGTGTAGTTCACTACAGACGTTAGCTGGTAATGTTTGTGTGTAGTTCAGTACAGAGATGATAGCCAGTTATGTATGTGTGTAGTACAGAACAAAGATGATAGCCAGTTGTGTATGTGTGTAGTACAGTACAGAGATGATAGCCAGTTATGTATGTGTGTAGTTCAGTACAGAGACATTAGTCAGTTATGTCTGTGTGTGTAGTTCAGTACAGAGATGATAGCCTGTTATGTATATGTGTAGTTCAGTACAGAGAGACTAGCTTGTTATGTATGTGTGTAGTTCACTACAGACGTTAGCTGGTAATGTTTGTGTGTAGTTCGGTACAGAGATGATAGCCAGTTATGTATGTGTGTAGTTCAGTACAGAGATGTTAGCCTGTTATGTCGGTGTGTAGTTCAGTACAGAAATGATAGCCTGTTATGTATATGTGTAGTTCAGTACAGAGACACTAGCTTGTTATGTCTGTGTGTAGTTCACTACAGACGTTAGCCGGTAATGTTTGTGTGTAGTTCAGTACAGATATGATAGCTGGTAATGTTTGTGTGTAGTACAGTACAGAGATGATAGCCAGTTATGTATGTGTGTAGTTCAGTACAGAGACATTAGTCAGTTATGTATGTGTGTAGTTCAGTACAGAGACATTAGTCAGTTATGTATGTGTGTAGTTCAGTACAGAGACATTAGTCAGTTATGTCTGTGTGTAGTTCAGTAGCGAAGATAGCCATTTATATCTGTGTGTAGTTCAGTACATAGATGTTAATGTACTCAGACCAACTAGTTGTACAAACGAAACACTATGCTTTGAACAACACGCTGCACGAATTGAACTCAGACCAACTAGTTGTACAAACGAAACACTATGCTTTGACCAACACGCTGCACGAATTGAACCCAGACCAACTAGTTGTACAAACGAAACACTAAACTTACCCGAACACGTAGTATGAATTGAACTCACGGACAAACGAAACACTACACTTTGACCAACAGGTTACACAAATTGAACTTAGACCAACTAGTCGGACAAACTAAACACTAAACTTTGACCAATACGCTGCACGAATTGAACTCAGACCAACTAGTTGTACAAACGAAACACTAAACTTAGCCGAACACGTGGTATGAATTGAACTCATGGACAAACGAAACACTACACCTTGACCAACAGGTTACACAAATTGAACTTAGACCAACTAGTCGGACAAACGAAACACTAAACTTTGACCAATACGCTGCACGAATTGAACTCAGACCAACTAGTTGGACAAACGAAACTCTAAACTTAGCCGAATACGCGGTATGAATTTAACTCACGGACAAACGAAACACTAAACTTAACGGGTTACCATGTCAAAAGGGAGCAAATAGACGGGTTATCACGTGAGATCCCTCAAAACCGAGCAAATAGACGGTTTATCACGTGAGATTTCATCAATTTGACGGAATTCCATCAGAATAGACGTGTTATCGCGTCAATTCCCTTCACTTTCAGGCAATTCGACAGGTAGTTTAAGGCAGTTTCAGGCAAATTCAGGCAATCGACCAAGATATACAGGCAGTTTCAGGCAAATTCTGGCAATCGACCAATATACACAGGCAGTTTCAGGCAAATTCAGGCAATCAACCAAGATACACAGGCAGTTTCAGGCAGTTTCAGGCAGTTTCAGGCAATCGACCAAGATACACAGGCAGTTTCAGACAAATTCAGGCTATCGACCAAGATAAACAGGCAGTTTCAGGCAGTTTTAGGCAAACTCAGGCAATTGACCAAGATACACAGGCAGTTTCAGACAAATTCAGGCAATCAACCGAGATACACAGGTAGTTTCAGGCAAATTCAGGCAATCGACCAAGATATACAAGCAGTTTCAGGCAAATTCAGGCAATCAACCAAGATACACAGGCAGTTTCAGGCAAATTCAGGCAATCGACCAAGATACATAGGCAGTTTCGGGCAAATTCAGGCAATCGACCAAGATACACAGGCAGTTTCAGGCAATCGACCAAGATACGCAGGCAGTTTCAGGCAAATTCAGGCAATCGACCAAGATACACAGGCAGTTTCAGGTAGTTGCATCATGACGTCACATGAAGGGATTACATTACATACGCGCAAGTTCTATACAAGGTCTAACCAAAGCACTACCTGTTTGACCAAATCACCTCGCGTACAAAATTTCGGCGCGTAGCAGTTTATAGTTTAATGACGTCACTGCATCATGACATCACATGAAGGGATTACATTACATACGCGCAAGTTCAATACAAGGTCTAACCAAAGCACTACCTGTTTGACCAAATTACCTCGCGTACAAAATTACGACGCGTAGCAGTTTATAGTTTAATGACGTCACTGCATCATGACATCACATGAAGGGATTACATTACATACGCGCAAGTTCAATACAAGGTCTAACCAAAGCACTACCTGTTTGACCAAATCACCTCGCGTACAAAATTACGGCGCGTAGCAGTTTATAGTTTAATGACGTCATACAGGGTGCGCGCGCTCGCACTCGCAACAAACAAACATGTCCAGTCACGCCTCGAGTACGGGTTTTATAAGAGACACCAAAGGTCTAATTCCCAAATGGTCGCTCTTTTCGAAAAAACGAAGCTATAGGTTCTGATATAACATAGTCCTATATGTAATGTACATTTCGTATACATTACTTCAGATAAAACGACCTCCATTGAATTTATAATCCTTTTATTATTATAAATTACGCCTTATTATAACACCACATTTTTGACATGTCATCGTCAACCAAATAAGGGCTCGATCCTTTCGCGGAGGCTCGGCCTACGGGCCAAGCAATCTTGTGTGTAACATATTCAAATGCTGTTCGGTATATTTTATTTTATTCCAAAAATGGTCGCATACCTTTATACCTTTACGATAATACCTCCTATGCTTTAACATGGGTTAAAAATTCCGTATGCTTTAACACGGGGAAAATCCAAAAAGTGGTCGCATACCTTTACGATAATACCTCCTATGCTATAACATTGTGAAAATTCCCTATCCTTTAACATGGGGAATATTCCCTATACTTTAACCCGGGCGCGCACTGGAGGAAAATCCGTATCTTTTAACATGGGGTAAAAAATGGCCTATCTTTTAACCCGGGCGCGGTCTGGAGGAAAATCCCTATCTCTTAACATGGGGCCGGAACTACTTTCCCACTTCCCTATCCTTTAACCCGGGCGCGCTCTGGAGGAAACTCCCTATCTCTTAACATGAGATTTCCACCAGTGAACGGAAAGCGTCCACGCTGGACCACCTACATTACTACTAACATGTTACCTTTTCGACACATACATGGCCATTGGCTTGACCTCTTGTAATACTATCCAAACACCTACTGTTTATCCTTAGATCTGACCTCATCACAGATCCAAAGGAACGCCTATCTGACTTATATAAACAGTACTGTCAAATGTGTGTCAGAAAGTCCACCGGCTCCATGGATGACTTCCGAAATTATACTATCTAAAAGGCGTCGTCGTTATTTAGAGCTTGAATGGCGCCTTTAGACAGGTCGCGCTATTCTAAGCAATGTCACCTCTGTAACACATAGCCAAACCTAAATCAGATTATTATACAAATATGGTTATAAATTAGTCCGATACTCCGCGTCAGTTATGGAACTGCATGAATAACATTCTACATAGACGGCCTGTTCCATCGCTACCTGATCATGTGTCAATTAAGTCTCTATGTGACTTGTTCTCTAGTCGCTTTTAAAATAAAATCAGTACTATTCGTTCTGCTTTCCCAAGTCATACTTTCAGTAACGTCAATGTGGACTTTCCAAGTAAATTATCTACTTGTATCATTTGAACCTACACCAGTTGATGAAGTTAGGAAAATAATTATGTCCTATCCAGATACGTCTTGTAAACTTGATTCATTTCCAACAATACTGCGAAAAGCATGTCTTGATACATTAATTGGACCTATAGCAAAATTATAAATGCATCACGTTGCTCTGGCTGTTTTCCTAATGATTTCAAATACACCGATGTCACTCTTCTTCTTAAAAATAAAATAATCTCAGCCTAAACAAGACCTAAACAGATACAGACCTATTTCTAACCTCAGTTTTATTTCCAAAATACTAGAAAAAGCTGTAGCAAGTTGTCTAAAGTCTCACATTAGCACAGATGTCTTAACTATGACATAGTTAGTTCACAATGACATTAACCTGAACATTAATAATTGTAAAGTGACTGCACTTACCTTACTAGATCTCTCTCTACCGCTTTTGACACGATTGATCAAAACATTATCATCGAACGCTTATTAAAGTGATACGGCATATATGGCACAACTCTAAGCTGGTTTTCTTCATATATAATTGATAGATACCAAACCATAAAGATTGGGAACTGCTTTTCGGCTGGACTGCCAACTTTATTTGGTGTTCCCCAGAGTTCTATTCTTGGGCCTTTGCTTTTTATTCTCTACACCATGCCACTAAGCTCTGTTATACAAATATATAACTTGGATCATCATCTTTATGCTGATGATACTCAGATCTACATTTCGCTGGCTACCCCGAATACAAATCGCTTTCTTAACCAACTAAATGATTGCCTACAAGATATCTTCCAATTGGAAGACTGACAACAAGTTGAAATTAAATGCAAATAAAACTGAATTGATCATTATTGGTACTGCAGTGCAGCTAGTGAACTTGATAGGGTTTTCCCTACGCGTATTTCGAATCAGGATATCACGTCAGCAACCTCGGTGCGGAATACAGGAATTATCTTTAATAGTAACTTCAATTTCCGACAACACTTATCTCAAACGTGTCGCTGCTGTTTTTTTTATCATATTCGTTATCTTCACCGTATTCGCCGGTATATGTCATTTTCTGTTGCTAAAACAATTGCAAAAGCGCTTGTTAGCAGCAGACTTGACTATTGCAATTCTCTCTTTTATAATATCGCTAGCGAGGATATTACAAAACTTCAACGTGTCCAAAATTGTCTGGCAAGGGTAGTCCTCGTTTTTCTCGCTCTGTACCACTTTTTAACAATAATTATGAAGTGAGTGATTGGTTTACGTAATATGTGCCATCAGTTTAATAAGAATGCGTAATATTGTTAAAATCACAAACAATTATTTTAGTCGTTAGAGCTGGGAATTTATAGATGTGTAAATAGCATTGTTATACTATACAAAAACTGATCATTTGTGTGTTTTTTAAGCCGAATTTTTGACAGATCTACTTAAAAAATATAGTGGTTTGTCCGGTCATTTCACAATAATTAAATAACTTATTTGTACACAAACGAGCGACCAGATGCGTAAAAATATCGAATTGGGCTGGACGTTTAAACACGCCAGCCACGTAACGCAGTTTCATTGCGAATCAATTGATGGGTAGCAATTATGGATAAGGCTCAATCTGCATGCGAACTGTGCAGTAGGCAAAAGCTCTATGGTATACGCCTAATTCGGCGGCATAATCTTTGCCCAATCATCTCGTCTTCAGACCAATCAATTATAATAAGCCTTCTTGTGTAAAGGCGCTTAGAACGGTACTTCACGGAGGAAGCATATCCATTGGCAGCAATGTTTGTCACTGCTTCCGATTGGGACCAACACTCATTCACTCACTCGCACGCTCGCTCACTCACCCACTCACACACGCACGTACACGCACACACGCTTACGCCCACCCGCTCGAATGCACGGATGCACGCACGCACGCACGCACGCACGCACCCATGCACCCACGAACGCATTTTGGATGGCAATCTTGTTAGTTCTTGTAAATCTGGTTGCTTGTCCAGACATTTGACTGTCAACAATAGGTGCTTTTGAGTGTGCACCCGTCGTTCTAATGACTACACGTGTGCGGCGTGGTGACGTGACAAATTTGAATCGAACAACGATAAATAATTTGGTTTAAGAAAAGAGCAATTGGAGAGAGGGAAGGGCGAGAAAGCCAGAGATGGGGGGGAGGAGGAAGACAGGGGGAATAAGGAAGTGAGACAGGAGGGACGATGAGCGAGAGGGGGAGGATTATATGGCTTCAATTTACCTCGAGCGAGCATAAGAATCAAACTAAGCCAAACAAGAAAATGCGTTTGGTAGATATTGTGATGTGACCTGCTGTGCCACCTGTTGACAGAACAACGATTAATCTAATTGGTGCAACCAGCTGCTTCCGGCTGCGCGCGGCCGGACAAGGAGGTTCAACTGTTCTCGTCATTTCTTTATTACGCTGCTCTGTTCGTCGCAGAATTTTTGGACTTCGCCTCTCAGACATTATTTCAGGCAAACTGCCGAAGCGCTAATTTGTTTATCGTCTTTCCGCAAGCGTTTGACGCCCGCTACCGATCGTTTCTACTTTCATTAGCGCAGCAAACATTGGGGACCAATGACAACTAGTCGTACTGGTAACGTCGATGTAAACGGGCTTCTAACTGTTGTCTACAGGCTGTACGCATGTTCCGTTTATCAGCACTGTGCGTGCACCAACAAAGTAAATGGTACTTTGCTATTCTTTAAATGAAAAATAGTAAGTGCATAGCGAGACAATAGTTCTATGTAGCTCGTTTTAAGGTCAACAAATCACTGGCGTGATATTATTGATTGTACAGCGCAACCTAAATATTAAGGTCACCTTTGTGAATGGAACGACGTGACCTAAATGGCGAGGTGACCGTATTAACGGGACTAATTTCCTATATTTGATTGTTACAGTAAGGTATAGGAAAGATAGGGCGACCTTAATTACGAGGTGGCTGTATTATTAAGGTCACCGTAAAGCGCGGTTCGACTGTAGTTTTAAATGGTTAGTTCGTAATAACTATTTTACGTGTATAAGTCAGCAAGTGTTTCTGGTCAATCAAACACGTGTAATATACTACATAAGCCATGCGCCGTTGTAGTCTACAATCGGAAAGGTTTTCGCATTCGTGGAAGAAATGCACGAGACTGTTTTCGAGGTTATCTAAATGGTCGCTCTCAGCGTGTGGTTTTAGAGGGCCACAGGCAGAATTGATATCTGTTAGATCAGCGGTCACGGGGGATATTTTAAAGATCTGTGATGTTCCTGCGGTTTCTGAACGAATTGACAGTAAGTACGAATTCATCTTCTTGTGGATTCCTTGCAGACGATGCTAACTGTTTCTAACCCGCAAGGGATTTAAATAAAGTATTGCTGCGAAAGCATCTACTTCGTATTAAATTTGTATAAATGGAGTCGAAATTGGAAGATGATGGTACATTATTCTTATATGGCATTAATACTCGTTACCTCATTTGCTGGCCTGAGTTTAATGGTTTCGGGAACTTGCATATCAATATTTTTGCGGTGCAATTTAAGGGTTCAATCGTCGGTGGTCTGCTTACTAAGCATATTGCTTGCTCCAAAACTTTTAAACTAAACATAACACTCAAAGTATTAATGTGTTTCATTAAAACATAATATATGTAGGTCAAACTGCTATAATGGATATAGTTAAATAAATAACACGGGTTTACTAAAAAAACCGGGCCAGAGCGTGTATATTTAAAAACCAGTAGCAAAGTACGGATAATATCACGAAGATACATGCGCCAATGCTTCTTCTAAACTAGTTAAAATACAACGTGTGAATATTAGGTATGCCACATGCATCGTCTCGATAATGTTGTTAATTGAAAACACAGCCAGGGCAACGACAAGGTTATACAGCAAGATTCTCTTAGGATTATTCTGACGTCGCTACCATCCCAATGATAAATTAGGTGGCCGCTCCAATGTGCGTGTGTTGTGATAATCTATTTCAGTCCCACCTGGTTAATTAATTCTCGGAAACTGCCAATGTTTTATATAGCTTACTCTTCCGTGTGTACGTTGTCCTGCGAATTTGCTTATTCTTTTGACGTGCATCATCCGGGTTCCATAGACCGCCGATGGTAACAAATTCTCGTACTACATATCTGTGAGGAAAGGCATTAAGACGTTTTGTATTATTACACACGAGATCAATAAGCTCTGTACAATTTGGGTGTAGAGTTATGATTTCTTTACATAACGTCGTAATAGCGTTAAAAATCACGCGATCGACGACTACAAAATCACACGTCAACGCGTCACCGAAGGACAACCAAATGCGCCGTACAACAGAAAGTTGCATAATAAGGCTAGTATTGGTATTTGTTTAAAGGATATTCATGGTGGATTCTTGCATGCGATTTTGGTGATGAAGATGTTCAGTGCGCCATATGTTGTGCTAAATGTCAGGGTTGAACAGTTGTGACCCGCTCTCCTTGCCCGCTGTGAAGTCGAGACCAACGATTCTTGCGGGACACCAAGACAACACCGCAGACGTCGCATATGCCAATCTGTCCATCTGTTCGTTCAAGACAGGTGACTGGCGGCGCAGTAAAACCAGCGTATACACTGTAGTTATGGTGTTACATGTGAAATTAACCAAGTTTAAGTTTGATGTGTTATAATTAAGAAAGTGTACTTCTATCCAATTAAAATTAAGCTTATAATAGCAAAAACAGCAGAAACAAGGATAACCAGTCATTGACACATTTACTGCAATTGTTATAACTTCCTCCTCCTACTGAGAGAGACACTTCGATTCACTCACACGTTGTGCTGAGATACGTTGTTCCACGGGGTATTCTTGTATTCATGTAGGAAGTGGTCATCAGATTGCCCTTTAGGCCTAATGTTAAATTATTATTGTTTTTGTTATTATATATGGTTGAAGGTTGATGCTACGGCAACAACTGGTGAGAAAACAAAAAGCTCACAGTGCATCTGGACAAGTTGTTTTGTCTTATTTTTATATAAATCTGTCACAGAGATAATGTCATGATGCAATGCAAACCTGCCCTTGATTGTAGATTTGATTTTTCCATAGCAAGTGAACTAGCATTACTAAACTAAACCGCATTAAGACTACATGGAATAGACGCGTTCGTCCAACCTTCGTGCATGCGTGAAACAATTGATTACAAATTCAGAATCGGCGGCTGGAGAAGTGGTACAAACGATTGGTAGTCTTGACAACGTTGTTGTTTTTATGACTAGTTACGTCGTTGGAATTGTGCATGTAAAAATAACCAAAATTGTTGTTGTGGTCAAAGTCAACCTGTCAACACAAAGACTACTCGGTGGATTGCAAGTGAAATTAAGAGGTATTTTGACAAATATTAAAAGTTTACGAAATGAAACAAAGATGCACACAAACTATCATTTATTATTTATTAAGGTTTGTTAATAGATATCTCAATTATAATGGCATACAGTTGTGGATAGGTATTTATGCAATGTTTATTCTAGTTGGAAAATATGTAACGTTATTCAAGTGCACAGAATTCAATTATCGTAAACAACAATAGCGTCGTCAAGGCAAACGATCGGTTGTACCACTTCGCCAGCCGTCCATTTACGACTGAGTTATTTGTTTGTCAAGACGCGATCACCTCGTATAACAAGACGCGTGTAATGACAACGGAACTATTGTTTCTATCCGAACATGTGAGTGTCAACAGTACACGCCGCGTGTAGTGTTCAAGCAAACTGATGATACAGCGTGTTAATTGATATCAGCCATCTTGATGACCTATATGAGCTGTCCCTAACGCGGAATAGACGTTTAACATATCCGAGCCATGGGCCGTGATATTACATTCCTATTTCTTGATTGAACACCAGAATCTGGAACGGGACGCTATTAATCTATTGGCCATCCCTTGCTGGGTTAGTCATAAGTGGGATTTTATAGCGCATATACTCACAGAA
>OZ023218.1:23646349-23653849 GCA_963995525.1 Escarpia spicata | reverse complement strand
CTATGTAAAGCATTTTGTATAAAACACGCAAGGCATATCGGAAGAATGATATTTCATCACACATCCATCGACCTTGCCTCACTGAAGACGGCAGCCGCTCAACTGTCCATGATCGAAGTCTTCGTTTGCCCGGAGCCGGAGGCAGAACAATCTCGGCACAATTGCGGTATAATTCCTCCTATGTTCACGCTAGCTGGGCATTCCAGCCAATTGCCCGTCGCCGCGAGAGCAAAGCCTTAGCAGGAACAACGTTATGAGGCGGCAGGTTTCCACCGATTAGCAGTACATTATTAATGCGCTGCCAATTCGACGCTCTCCGGCGCTTCCCGTTCGGAGAGTGTAATTTTGTTCGCTCGCGTGTTCTCCCGCCTTCCGCGGGAGCGACTGCGCGATATTTCATTAGCGGAACGATTTCCGAAATTAATGAACGTCCAGGTTCGCCATTGTCCCTGATTAACTTGCGCCGACAAACATTTGCGATGGTAATGCAACTAGTCGGCTAGTGGCAATATCAGTGAGCCAATTGCTATTCATGCGGTCCGATGGTGTGGTTTAATGCACAACCCTGTTACTCGGCGAGGACGTGATTTAGCATGCGCTACAGACGGAGCGAGTCTCACGTCACAAGACGGTTTCTAAAAGATTCGATTTGGCCTTGACTGGTCTACATATAGCATGCAGCTTTTACGTACGAGAAATGTATTTGCGTTTCCTTTGTTGGGCAAAGGTTGGTTACTCTCCGCTAGGTGCGAAAACATAGGTCAGTGTCGATGTAATTGGGAAGACACGGACACATAGGGAAATTGGAAAATTTTCAAGACAGTTTCCATTTCCCATTCCCACGGTGACCTTATGCTGCCTCCCCTTTCGGGGGACGATGATAATTGACTGACCCAGATCGTGACGTCACAAACACAACGACGCACGTTAGCTCGGTGAAACTATGCCTGATGCTTACATATAATGTGCATTGCATTACAAAGGCGGCATGACTTCTGCCAGGTTAATCTTTCCCGCACACAGTTTTCACTTGAACAATTTGTGTGATATTTCTGCCGCCATGAAATAAAAATTTCAACAAAATATAGCCAACAACGGATTCACGTGTACCATTGTATATCGTCCTAGTTGTTGTCTACTTTGTAACGCGGTGCAAGTAGCACAATTTACTATTGGTAGTTTACGGTAATGTCAAAATCATACCTGAGTAGGATCCGTAAGCAAAACTGGATATCAAACTACAAATACAAATGGCGGAGTTTAGCGATTTGTTTCTTTGTCTTAATGCTGGTCAAACAAACTACTTATTTTCTTAACTGGATGTTGGTCCCATTGAATGCGGCATGAATCGTGAGGTCGTGATATTGCCCAATAAAACATAAAATTGCCTATGCCGTTTGTAGTTATATTCAATTATATGAGATTACCTGTAATTGGGGAACAAAAAAACAAACCGGGTCTCCACACGACAGTATTTAGCAAGTGAGCGGACGCCACTGACGCTGTCAACCTCTTCAGCTGTCGGCACGGCGACTTCCTGCCTGTTAGGCTATAATTGGTGGATTCTTGTATTAGGCACGCTATGGCTTTAACCGCTACCCCGTATGTCGGCATAGTAGCCGTTGTGCGCGCTGTGCCCTTTATCCCCTATGTCGGCGCAGTTGCCCTTGTGCGCGCTTTGCCCACTATCCCCTATGTCGGCGCAGGTGCCCTTGTGCGCGCTGTGCCCAATATCCCATATATCGGCGCATTTGCCCTTGTGCGCGCTGTGCCCAATATCCCCTATTTCGGCGTAGTTGCCCTTGTACGCGCTGTGCCAATATCCCCTATGTCGGCGCGTCAGTCCACAACTCCCGGTGAAGCTGACGCTTTATTTATTGAGGCTAACAATTTAACCTTATTTAATAAACACGATTTAGCAAGATTGCCATCCAGGGTAAAACTGGACAAGGGAGCCTTTGACTTATGGAGAGACCGACTTTTGTGTATTTATTTGTAACCTGCCTTGCCGAGATATTTTGTCAATTGTTTTAATAAAGTTCACTCTGTTATCATTTATGCATTTAGCATATAACTTGTTCCATTCGATTATAATCCTCTGTGGAAATCATTACCTTTAGCTATCTAGGAAATCTACATTGTTCTCCCACTAACATATTTCGTGTTCTCTAATCTTTTTTTAAGTGAGAAAACAATAAATACTGTTATCAACACTTTCATCGTCAATGTATATCGTAAGAACTTCTATGTGATCTCCTTTTAATCTATTTGCCTCTACTCAAAGACTGTTAAACGACATTACTTTTTAGTTTTCATATCTAATGTATCTCAGTTCAGGAATAATGTTAGTTGCACTACGTCTTGTATATTCGTACTCTTGACACGACTGATTGCCGACCAAAACGCTTTTAAAATATATATAAATTAATGTTAAGTTAAACACAAAGCATATGCATGCATTTCATAAGCTGGTTTCAATTATAGTCCATTTATTTATTATGTCAGTTTCAGAAGAAAATATTCCTCCTTGGATAACGTCGTTGTTAACGACATCATAGCCAGCAGAGGAATGACATCGACATGGTAGCGCTAACGATAACATTTTAGCTTCCTGTATTGTTGCTTGACCAGGCCGCCGGGTAATTGCATTACCATTGTCCATAAATCCCGACTACTGGTGCTAAAATAGCGACCTCGTCTCAGTCCGCTTTGATTGCGAGCTGAAATGCGCTGGACAAACGTAAGGGAGACTAAACCAGATTTCACAAAATTGTCAACCCAAGCAGCATGCTCCAGAGTGCATATCATTGTCACTGCTAGTCTGACAAATGTCTTCTGTTTGCGACCCCCGATGCAGCAACAATGTCCACCACTGTCTATAGCCAGGTACTCATTCATACTGCTGTGTGAACTGAAGCAACGTACAGTAAACGAACTTGCCCAAGGTTCGACACCGCCGCACAGGATTCGAAGCCGGGTTCTCTCAGTCGAGAATCCGAAACTCTATCCGCTGCGCTACTGCGCTCTACGAGACAATAGCAGAAAACAAACATGACAAATGGAAACGATAAGTTGGTGTACGTGTATTAGTATAATCGGCGTATATTCGCGATCAGCAAAGTAACGAACTAATTATAGATACAAGACTTGACACAATGGTTGACACTCTCCCGTCAACGTTACAATGGTATTCCATTAGCGCTGCGTGTCGTGTCTTCTCCACTCATATCACCCAATCGAATGCCTAGTCAGCATTTATTGCCATTTCGCAGCTATCAAGATACTACTTATTTTATCCAGGCGGCAGTTCACACTTTGTGCGCTCACATTCTGAGTATTGGTTTTAACAAATATATCTATATTTTAAGCAGGACGTGTAAATTAGATACATTTAAGTATTAATATTCAATATATATAAATATATATATATGTATATATATATATATATATATAGTCGGTCAATTGTCGCTCCATGGTCGCAATCATACATATATGTGTGTGTGTGTGTGTGTGTGTGTGTGTGTGTGTGTGTGTGTGTGTGTGTGTGTGTGTGTGTGTGTGTGTGTGTGTGTGTGTGTGTGTGTGTGTGTGTGTGTGTGTGTGTGTGTGTGTGTGTGTGTGTGTGAATGCGACCATGGAGCGACAACTGACCGACTATACAGCGACACTTGCTTGGTTATCAAGCGACACGGAATCTGTCGCCCGACAGTCATTGTACTATATTTCCTTATTGTCGCCAGATTGTTCAAATATTTATCAACCCACATAGCTGAGGTTTCAGTACAAATATCAAAAAGTGTAGTGTTAGGTAAACGGAGGAAAATACCAATATACACTTTTGTTCTATTTAATTAAATCCAACTACACAGCGACATCTTAAAAAGTTATATTGTGAATATTATGAATTACTGTGTGCAAATACCTATAAAAGGTTGATTAGGTAAAATGTTTATAGTTTTATGATGTATATAACTAATTCGGGCAATGGAACATTACAGGATATTATGAATAGTGATATATTATACACATCACCACTGTGTCATCATTGGCAGACATGTATATAAATGATACCTGGCATTTAGTTTTTAGTCACAGTCTAGTCTATATTTTATATATTGATGTAATATTCAGACTGAGGTTATTGAATTTGATATGATGCATAATTGTATAATCAACTTGCTGAAGTGATGGATACTAGATGACAATTTAAATAATACCAACAAATAATGAATGTATTGTTGTAGAAGATTCAAGGTTATAAACATCCCAACCTTTGTTGTAAATGGTGAAAAGTGAAAGGTACGTCCTCATACGGCGCAGTATCCTGTCATCAGGAGTGCTCAAAGCACTTTACACTTTACTCCCTGGCAGACCTGTTCAATCAAACAACATCTCGACTTCTCTGGGAAGCATTCAGCCACGCTGCAATTCATTCGCGAAGACTATTCGTACACAAATATCTACCACTGTCTAAAGTCAGGTATTCAGCCATACAGCTGAGTCAACTAAAGCAATGTAGAGTAAATGAACTTGCTCAAGGTTCGACACCGCCGCACAGGATTCGAACCCGGCTTCTCTTAGTCGAGAGAAGCCATGTTCGATTATCTGTTTGCTATGTATGTTTATTGGTGTAGATTATCTCCGGTTGGTTGCAATCGATATAATTATTCTGAAAACGAGCCGAAGCTCAGCGAAACCTGGTCGACCAGTTGTAGGTCCATTCGCATATATTGTTTTGAATAAAACTGGATTCATGTGGAACCGTAAGCTAACTCCTTGTTCCTCTATGATGACTAGTGTTTGTATTATATCAGAATATCGCAAAATAACTCATTCTGACGCTCGTTTCGACCCAAAAGCTATCCTTGTAAACATGCTCTGAATGCATGCAAGGTGTCGACCTGGTGCGACTATATGTCGTCTGTGACGTCACGATACCACGTGATCGCCTAGCTCATTAAATTTCAGTTTTCCGCGGGAATCGCTACAAAGGCGGGTTTAAAATCGAATTTATGCTACAATTTTTATGTATTTTTCTTAATGATGTGGAATGTTACATACAATGTTAAACTCTGTGTACACATGGAAAGCGGATTTTAGCTAATGGCTTGTTTTTATTCCCATAAAGTGAGATTGCCCGAACTCATACAGTGCTTGAAAACTACGCGTGTTCTAAAACCACATGTCGCTGTTGTTATAAAAAGCGCATTTATGTTTTCCTAACTATTAAAAGTTAATCAGAACATTTCGAAGCTGTTCAAATAGTCAGCGAAATACATATTACAAATGAAATTAAGATGTCGCTCTATAGTCGTATTTAGTAATATAGACCACGTCGCCGTATGGTCGGTATTTTGCATACACTTTAACGTGTGACTATACTGCGACACTCGAAAAATACAAAACTTGTATTAATGTCATCACATAAATTTCAAATTACAAATATTGTTTATAGTTATAATATCACGCCTCTTGATGCAGTTATAATACCTGTACATAAATGTAATTTCAATTTTTTTTCGGATAGTCGGTGTCGCTGGATGGTCGTGTTAATATATAATATATATATATATATATATATATATATATATATATATGATATTATATGACATACACATGTATAATGTATCATATTATATAATATATATATACATATAAATATTATATATATATATATATATCATATATATATATATATATATATATATACATAGCTCTCTCTCTCTATATATATATATATAATATTATATATATATATTATATATATAATAAAACAGAAAGCTACAGTGGTACATCATACGCCACAACATACTTGCCAAAGAACTCATTCAAGGTACTGTGAAAGGAGAACGAAGAGGGAAAGACCGAGAAAGATGTGGCTCGATAGCCTCACAGAGTGAACGGCTTCGCCGCTCGAAGATCTCCTCAAGGCAACAAGAGACGGAAACCGGTAGCAACAGATGGTCGACGCCGCAGCTAGATGTTATCCTAACGATCGTCTCGGCCAATGGTTGAGTGAGTGAGTATTCACAGTTGATTACCAAACAATAGCACACACGTAGTTGACCGTTAACACCAATCTCGATGAAGGGTGATTTGTTTGAAATTTGTTAACGTCGCAATATTTGTTTCTTTAGAATGGTAGGCACAACATATCATATATTATTACGTCCGTGATGGAAATGTGATTGTTCTAATAGACTAATAACCGAGACCATATAAAACACTACAAAATGACGTACCCGATTGAAAATAATCCCATCCGGTAGAGTAGTTTCTAACATAAAAACATGCATTCCCCTACTCGCTGTGCGCTTCTTGAACAATACCACACATCGATTAATACGGGAATAGTCACCATATACTCGACATTTCCATGCGCGACTCGCAGCACCGTTTGACATATCTACATTAGAGAAAAATGATCCGGTTTGTCGATCGCTGGTGTATTTTAGGTCGACTTCCGCCTCGCTGCTGACAGCTGATTCCACCTGCTAGTCCTCGGCAGCAACATCCACAATCATAGCCCCGCCGGCCGAAATAATCACCATTTGACGTCATAGGTTCTACGGAGATTTTGTCGTCAACCCGTCTACTTCTTGGACAGCTGCCTGTTTACCGGCATCGCCTTGTTAAAGGGAGGCAGTCTGTTCCTAGTTTTTCACTTGTTAAATACTGTAATGTTTTTAAGACAAGAATGTACTGAATATGATGAAGGTATAGTGCCCGTCAAATTGTGTTTAATAAGCCCGTAATAATGTTCGCAATTTGGAAGGTACGACGAAGATATGTTACAAAAAGTAACGTCACAGTATTAACATGTTTCGTGTGGATACTATGATGATATAAATACTAAGTCCACGTCTCAATATCCCGGAAACAAAAATTGGCTGAACAACGCTAGTAAACCGACCCGTTACAGGCGATCACATCTCTCGAGTTGTTTTCCGACGTCGAATCGGTGAAGCGGTTCATTCCTTCCTGTCATTCTCAACTCTCGCGAGACCCTCGGGGCGACGAGACGACAATTGCAATAAGCTAATGGTTTTGAGTTGTTGTTTTTTTTAGTTGCAGATGTCGAGTTGGAACAACTTGTGCAAAATAGATTAGATTACGCAAACCCCCCTTGAATTAACGTAGTTCATCGCAGTAAAATCAAGATCTGTTATTTCTGGACAATCTCTGCGTGATTTTGGTGACCGTTTTTACGTACAAGTATATTCATGCATCAATAAAAGAAAGCATATAATCCGTTTCCTCTGATAGCGTTAATAATAAAATGACCTTTCGTACAGTGCTACATAGCTATGTTCCGATTCCTAATTAAATGGAATACGTATGTTAATCTGTTCAGTTGGGCAATCAGGTTCTGGTTAATGCAGTAGAATCGACCCGAAATGACTCGTGGCACATCTGGTAAATTTGTTGAAAATCTACCTTCGAAAGATTGCTTATTTCTACACTGATATTCCTAGGAAGAATTTGTCCAGGAGTGTATAC
>OZ023218.1:23626296-23643796 GCA_963995525.1 Escarpia spicata | reverse complement strand
GCGTGTGTGCGTGTATGCGTGTGTGCGTGTGTGCGTGTGTGCGTGTGTGCGTGTGTGCGTGTGTGCGTGTGTGCGTGTGTGCGTGTGTGCGTGTGTGCGTGTGTGTGCGTATCGTGTAGGTGCTGTGAGTGTGTGTATGTTGGTGCGTGCGTGCGTGCGTGCGTGGGTGCGTGTGTGCGTATGTGCTCGCGTATGTAAATGCCTGTGTGTACTGTATATATGGACACATTACGCACTAAGCCAGAATCGATCATATACGTGAACGACATTGAACGTTGCTGCTGCCACAGTGACCTACCGACACCACTAGGTCGACCACCGCCATCTACTAGCATCTCTCTAACGTAGTTATCCACCAGCTACAGTTCAATCGCACCAACTGCCTGGAGCAGCACTTGAAGCAGCACCGTCGCTAACTCATTTAGTGTGTCCGTCTTTCGCAACACACCTGCGACTACAGCCACCCACGGCGACTCATGTCAGCGGAAACGTCCCGGGGGAGCGATCATTATTTATTTCTCCATCATCGACAACGCATTTGGATTTTTTCCTGAAAATCAACGAGTGAATAATATAATATGTATTCTTTCATCAACCCGCTCGAAAATATTCGTCGAGTTGTGTCACTCGTTGTCGTAAAAAGTAAAAGAAAAGATAATTTCTTATATTGCACAGTATCCAGTCCTTAGGACTGCTCAGTGCACTTTATATTTCACTCCCTGGCTGACCTATTCAATCAAACAACACCTCCACTTCTCTGGGAAGCATTCCGCCACCCTACAATTAATGCGCGACAAATGTCCACCTCTGTCTGTAGCCAGGTACTCATTCATACAGCTGAGTGAACTGGAGCAACGTAGACTGCCCAAATTCGAAACCGGGTTCTCTCGATTGAGAGTCCGAAGCTCTGTCACTGCGCCACTGCGCCCCACTTCGTAAAAATCAACATACGAACGATATATGAATGAATGAATGAATGTTTATTTCCACAATCAACTGGTACATGTGTTTATAACAATATTTTACAATTGTGGAAATGGAAACAGTTGAAGTGTTATACTTATTAAACACTGTCCCCATCCCTTTTCTAACATGCGATACATTAATAACTACCATGTTATAACAATATAAAAAAATAGGAAGAATAACAATATTTGTACAACACTGTTAGTAGATTTAACGATTTCACTAAATGTGTGTCAGTAATTAATACATACTTAAGAAATACACAAATGTCATGATATAATTACAACATTACAGTAATAATGTGTACTTTTTATAGATTTTATTTCTATATAACTTCTTAAAGGTAGTAATACTGTTAGAGGTTTTTATTTTATCATCTAACAGTTTAGGTCCTACATTTACAAAATAATTACTAAACCCGTTGGCAATGTAACAGACGTTCCACATCATACCGTGTCCAATACAACTAGATCTCCATGATGTTTTCAAATCAAGAGATCCTACGGTCAATGATCAACATGACACTAAACGTTTTCATTTGTGCAGAGCTTTAGCGTCGTTGTCTTCAGATATGATCAAACATAACTATTGGAGAAGTAAATTCCAGAGAAACGAAAAAATGCTATGATCATATATATAAGTATATAATATAATTGCTATCTTTAAAATACCAGCATTCCATCTCCCTACAGTGAACCCGGAAGCAAAACGGTGAACTGACCTGTACCCATCGGTGCTCCTACAACGTGCGCGCAGGCGCCGGAAGTGACCTCATCAAAGCCTGGTTGACATACACTCGGGCTACCTGGCGAGCGACTAACGCAATAAAATTTTGACGCAGGATCATTGCAATAAATTAGATAGATGACGAGGTAATTGGAGACAACCGGAATAGAAACGACAGCTCCCTCTGCCTTGAGAACGCCTAACGAATTCGATCAGGATAAAACGGTTTTCTGGAATATAGTAATCGACTTTCTGGTGGCTGACAATCGTGTCTGGGCGCCCACGCGGGATTGTACTGCCGACCCTCCCACGGCCTTCGTCTCTCTCCCACCCGTCGCCGTCTGATGAAGACATCTCGTCAAGCAAACACTCTTACATACGTTTGGAGGATGAATAGTTTGACTTCATTTAGAATAGGGAGTGTGGAGGCGATATGACGGAGGAGCTGTGGAAGAATTGTTCAAGAAGAAGCTGGTGAGGAATCGGTTCAAGTGGGCTGGCCACGGGAAACAAATGGGAGAGAACAGCTGTGGCGAAGAAAGCGGATGCCCTGAAAGAAACAGAAGAAGAAGAAGAAGAGGAAGACCACGATCGAGATGGGAGGATTGTGCCAGGAGAGATTTGGCAGGATTGTGGAAGACAGGAGAGTGAAAGATAGGGGGAGTGGTGACGGGTGATGGAGGCGACAACATAGGAGCAACGACGACAACAAGAACGCAAACAAGACCAGCCTCATCCCGGACTACAGGAATGAACAGGAGAACAACACCATCATAAAACGGACACGGAGTACAAAACAGGATGCACTGAAGACCAACTACATATGATTCAAGAGAAACTATACACCGTAGTATCGCAAATTATAAAGATAAACCAAATATCTTAAAGACCTTTTAAATTATATTAGATTTGCTCTTTTATCCCGATGTCTAGTCTCACCCTTACTTCTATAATGCTGGCCACATAATCAGACACAGCCAGAACTTGTTTTCCAAGAACACAAGTTCATGTCTCCGACACATTTGACATTCAGCTGTTTTGTGAAGAACGGCTCGTCTACTGCTAACGGAATTTACCAGCAAATAACTGCTACGCCATCGTAAACGACGAATGTGATGCAATTATCTACTGCAGCCAAAACATACTAAGCAACGCTGGAACGAAACCCGGTCTTCAAAACAGTGGACGCTAAGACACAAGTAGCTATACAATTGGTAATCGGAATTCGCGTTAATTATGGAATGAAAACGTTGTAAATATAACGCATGCCAGGTTTTCGCCTCCATGTGACAGGTGGTAGATTGAAGAAGATTGAATAAGCTATTCATTAGGTAATACACTCAATAAGGTATTTGAACACGAAATCATTGCCTTTTATTAGTGGTGTTATGGCATCTACGTATGGTTATTACATGACAAATAGATTGAACACGATTTGACAAGATTGCCACCCTGACAATTAACTCTATATGGCAGGTGGACAAGGAAGCATTTTGGCTTATCGAGAGTCCAACCATTTTTATGTATGTGCATCCCGCCCTTCTGAGGTACGTGTCAATTTTACTTTTAAACATATTCACGCTACTAGCACCCACACAATCAGCAGATAATCTGATTACAATTACATGAAGAAGTATATATTCTAGGTGATTTCAATACCCATGTTGATTTACCTATCCTTAATACTAGGTTATTCATGGATGCACCAACAACAGCATGTCACATTCCCTACTCATATCCATGGGCATTGGCTCGACTTGTTTATCACTAGGTCAAACTGCAATAACAATTATAAGTAATTATTGATCTGTGTCTCAGAGTCGAGTCAAGACCAGCACAACAATTTATTACTTTCCGACCGATACATGACATTAATATATACATTCTTCGTGAGGACCTTGCAAATTCAGATCTCTTAATTCATCCAAAAACTACACTGTGTGAGCTAGTAAACCAGTAGTACGTTACACTAAGTAATCTTCTTGATAAACATGCCAAACAAACAACAAAAGTAAATGTTCATCCACCGTCACCATGGATGTCATTAGACATATTACAAGCAAAACGTCGCCGTCGATATCTTGACAGAATTTGGCGACTACATGATGTCAAAAGAAAAATCAGACTATTATACGAATTTAATACCAACAAATTCTGAAAAGCCAGCCAAATGTGGAAATCCATCAATAATGTCCTTCATCGGGAGAAACCAAAAGTATTGCCTGATACCTCTTCATTGGATGCATTATGCAGCATGTTTTCAAAATATTTCACGGATAATATTGCTTCCATTCGATCACGTTTTATTATTAATGACGTTGATTACAAGTTTACGGTACAGCCGATTGTTGATAATACACGGCAATGTTTTACACCTGCAACTACAAGTGAAGTTCGCACTATCATACAAAGTGTCCTAATAAATCGTGTGGTTTTGACCCTTTTTTAACATTTCTACTTAAGAGTTGAATTGATCAACTGGTTTATTCTATTACAAATATTATAAATATGTCAATGCAGGATGGTGTTGTTCCACACGAATTCAAGCAAGCTCTTGTCAATCCTCTTATTAAAAAACAAAGTCTGTGCAAAAATGACCTTAAAAATTACCGTCCTATCTCAAATCTAAATTTTCTGTCGAAAGTATTGGAGAAAGTTGTTGCAAATTGACTCTATGAACACATTTATTCAAAGCATTTATCAAATGATCTACAATCTGAGACGACTTTTCTTAAAATACACAATTACATTGTATAGAATATAGATAATAGCAAATTGACTGCTCTCACCTTACTAGATCTATCAGCTGCTTTTGATCCAATAGATCACGACATACTTTTATATCGCCTTAATACACATTTTGGTATATCTGACATGGATCTTCAGTGGTTTAGTTCATATTTTTCAGACCGATACCAAAGCATTAACATGTCTGGCTCACTGTGTTGCTGTCCTTGGCCCTGCTCTGTTTAGCTTATACACTACATCCCTTAGTCGAGTCATAACTAATCATAATATAAATCATCATTTGTATGCTGACGACACACATGTGTATATATCACTTTCACCAACTGACACACAGACATCTCTATCAATTTTTAAATGACTGTCTCACTGACATCTTGCTGTGGATGGAAGCAAGAAAACTGAAACTAAATCCAGATAAAACTGATCTAATTATTATTGGCACAAAACAACAATGAAACAAGGTTGTTAACCACTTTCCAGTTAAATTGCTTGGTAATGATACATCACCATCAGATACTGTTCGTAATCTAGGTGTAATCATTGACAGTGATTTTAGCTTTAAGCAGAACATTTCTCAAGTATGTAAATCCTGTTTGTACCATATACGTGATTTCCGCCGAATTCGGCGTCATTTGTCTTTATCTACTGCTAACAAATATAAGTATATCTGATTTGCAGTCGCCTTGACTACTGCAACTCACTCCTAAACGATATGGCTAAAAAGACTTAGCTAAACTCCAACGTGTACAGAATTGTTTAGCACGTGTAGTACTAAAAGCACCTCGTTTCTCACCATCTCTGCCTCTACTTAGACAGTTGCATTGGCTTCCAGTTACATATCGAATACAATTCAAATTAGCCACTATCACATACCGTACCCTTTCTACGCAACACCCATCCTATTTGTTTAGTCTCCTTCGTTTTTCCGACATCCCCAGGAATCTCAGATCATCTGTTTCACAACGACTTTTTGTTCCGAAAACCAAGCTTACTATCGGCAAACGTTCTTTTTCTGTAGCTGCATCCAAAATCTGGAATCAACTCCCTCTCGCTTTAAAATCATCTGAAACTATAAATACCTTCCGTGAAAAACTGAAGACTCATTTATTTGAAATTGCATTCCCACCCTAACCTTCGGCGTCCCTTGCTCTAATAACGACTCTTGCTTGTCCCTGTTAACGATTTTGCCCAATGATTTTTGTATGTTGCGCCTCTGGGCTCAGATTCCTGGAGATTTAGGCGCTATAGAAGTTCGTCATTATTATTATTGCAATCATTTACAGTCATTTATTTTCTCTCTTTCTTAACTGAGAATAAATATTTCTATCAATATTTTCATAACCATCCAATATTTTACAAACTTCTATCTGATCTCCTCTCAATGTCCTGGTCTGTAGTGTTGTCAATCCTGTACTCTTTCTAGCATATATATGTCTTTCTTATGATATGGCCTCCACGCTTGTATTGAATATTCTAAATGAGGCCTAACTATTTTTTGTACAGCGGTATTATTAGTTCTTTTTCGTTATACGCTATATTTCGCCTAATTAATCCAAGGATTTGATTTCCCTTTGAAGCTGCAATTCCGCACTGCTCTGACACTTTCATATCAGTACTAATGGTTAACCCTAAGTCCTTTTCTTTTACAGTTGTACTTAGTACAGTACCCCCATTGTATATTGTACATATTCGTTTCCACATCCTGTGTGGAAGCATTTACATTTCCCAAAATTAAAATAAACAACATTTGCCGCTTTTCAGACCATTTGATCAACCTGTCAAGATCATCTTATAAATGCTGTCTAGCTCCATCACTTTTAATCCTTCTAAACATTTTTGTATCATCCGCAAATTTCAACATCTTACTTGTTATACCATCGTCCAAATCGTTGATATATATTAAAGATAATATAGGTTCCAGTGTTGATTCCTGTGGTACCCCACTGAAACTCGATTTCCAATTTGAAGCCTCCCCACAACTACTACCCGTTGTCTTCTGTCAATCAGTCATTTTTAACCAGTTAATTATACCATCCCCTTTGCCATGGACCTTTAATTTAAGCAGTAGTCTTTGATGTGGCAATTTGTCGAAAGCTTTCTGAAAATCTAAGTAGATGATATCTACTGGAGATCCCTCGTCTATCCACTTTCTGAAGTCTTCCAAAAAACATGTTTGTTAAGTCTGACCTCGCTTTTAGAAACCTATGTTGAAATGTGTTTATCAAGTTATGTTTTTAACAAGAAAATCCACCATGTGATATTTAATTAGCCTTTCGAATAATTAGAAAATCACCGATGTTAAACTCACTAGTCTGTAGTTCTCTGACTTGTTTCTCGAAAACTTTTTAAATAACGGTATGATGTTTGCTTCTTTCCATTCTAAAGGAACGACTCCCTCATTTAATGACAACAATGTAAAACTGTTGCAAGTGGTATACTAATTTGTTCTACAATTTCCAATAGTAGTTTGGGTGGAATCCCATCCACTCCAGGTGATTTATTATCTTCATTGCTCGTATTTTCGTAGCTACCATTTCCGTGGTTACAATTAACTGTCCTAAATAGTCTGAATCTGCCCCTTGAACTCAGCCTCTGGTACTGGCAGTGAACTAATATCTTCCCTGGTAAACACCGAACTAAATTACATATTCAGGTCTTCTTCCATTAAGAATCTCTCTGATATTATATTTTCAGCACCATCTTCTAGAGGACCGACCTTATCCAGAACTTTCTGTTTGCTTTCAAACATATGCAAAAAACTCTTGCTGTCATGGTTTATATTACAAGCTAATTTTGGTTCATAGCTTCTCTTTGAATTGTTAATTTAATTTGTAGCTTGGTTAAGTGCTTCATTATAAATGTTGTAGTCTTCATCATTTCCAGTACAACTATATGACTTCCACATCATTTGTTTATACTTAATTTTTCTAATGGCTTCTTTCGATAAGTGTTTCTTTTTGGACCGTTTCCCTTGTTTTATTCAATGGAACAAATTTATTGACGATGCACGCAATTTCAGTCCTTAAGATATTCCAGCATTATGTTGCTGTTTTATTCTTAAGTGTGTTATTCCAGTCTATCTTTGTTAAATACTTCCTCATGTCCTTATACCTTCCTTTGTGGAAGTTTGTCCTATACTACTTTTTATTATTCCTTTCTGATTTTATTTTGATGGTAAAATGTATCTGGTTGTGATCACTACTCCCCAGTGGCTCACATATCTTGACATTGGCAACTAATTCATTCTGTGATAAAAAAACTATGTCTAACACATTTTCTCCCCTTTTTGATTCTAGCACATGTTGAAAAAGGAACTTTCTTGTACTAGAACTAAAAACTTGTGGTCCTCATTCCCCGTACTCTGTAGAGATTGCCATTGTATATGCCCATGGTTAAAATCCCTCATAATAATGCAATCCCGTTTGCTCACTTCCCTTATAACGTTTAGTACTTTTTCATGCTCTTCTATGCTTATGTTTGGACTTCGATAAACTAACCCCACCGTTAACGTTGAGTTTCCTGTAACTATGTTACACCAAACAGCATCTTCGCAATTTGCTTCTCTTTCTAATTTATTTCATAAGCCGGGATAGATTCTTTAATATATACAGAATAACTCCACCTCTCCTTCTTCCTATTCTGTTTTTCCTAAACATTACATAGCCTGTCAGTCCCAATTTGACATCTGATATATCGGTGGTGGTCCATGATTCGGTTATACGTATTATATGAGGGTCAATATCTTCAACCATAATGTTTAGTTCACTTCTTTTGTTTACTATACTCCTTGCATTTAAACAAATCCATTTATATCCAGCTTCAGAACAGTTTTCCAGGCTGTTCTTTGCTGATTTATTTGCGCTGTCTTTATCTATGCCTCCAGTTTCAGGCTTCTCTGTGAATCCTCACCTACGCATCTAATTTAAATAGATACAGCCTGTCCCACTGTCAACAGATCGCAGCAGGTTCTCTGAGAAAACTGCTGACCCCTTTCCATTTAGATGGAGGCCATCTCTCGTATACATACCTTTCCTGCCAACAAAGTATCCCATGAATCTCACCCCCTCTTCATCACATATCTGCTCAAATAGTGCGTTGATCTCCATCCTCTTGCATGTTTCTATATGTCTGCCCCCTTCCTCCCATTACTGGCAAAATACCGGAGAGAACAATCTGTTCTACCCTTGTCTTCTTTAACTTCCTGACTAACTGTCTGTATTTCTGGACTATTCCGGTTGTCTCCTCCCTCTCTGCATTATTTATCCCTACGTATACTAGAATGGTCCCTACTTCCCCAGGACCCATCACTTTCTCTACCCTTTCTGTTATACGCTCTATTTTTGGCTCCCGGTAAGCAACCTACTATGTCTTCTCCTTCACTAAGCGTCTTTTCTATCTTTCTCATAAAAAGTCACCCATGAATAGTCTTGCTTTTTTCCTCACCCCTTCCATCACTGCCTCAGAGTAGCCCCTTCGTTGGATTCCGTCCGCCTGGTTGCTGTCATCTCCCCCTGTCACCTCCACTCCCACCTTAACTCCTGTCTTCTTTTCCCCTATTGTTACTTTCTCCCCTGTCACCTTATTTTTCTCTTTCCCTTCTGCTACCTTCTTTTTTGTCCCTTTTCCTTATGTCTCCTTCCGTCCTGTCAATTATGTCTCCCCCTTCATCAGTCTCCTTGACTTCTCTCTCCTTTCCCCCTTCCTCCCTGTCTCTTTACTTAGTGATCTCTCTTGTCTCACCAACTGGGTGGACCTTGTCCAAGTCAACCTTTCCTGTCATCATCACAATCAACAGTAAACACTCCAACCTCTTACAACCTCGACCCTCAATCTGCACCTCCTTCCGTGAATTCTCACACCCCTGTTTTGCAAAATCTACCCAATTATCGCATTTTGAACATGTCTTTATTTGCCGTTTGCACGGCGCCATGGTTCTGTGTAGTTTTACAGTTTATCCAAGGTAGAAATTAAGATATCAAAACTACGATAGTCTTTAGAAAGACTGTTTCCTGTTTACTACAGCACACTTTATGTTACAGCAGATTTCAATTAAACAGCTGTCTATCTACCCTATCACAAACGCTAACGTTACCGGTAGTGTCACTAGTGACCTAATTTAAATACAATCAATTACATTACGCTAGACTGCCTTATTTATAATTTAAATACAATCAATTACTTTACGCTAGACTGCCTTATTGATATGATTACTAATCAAAGTATCTAGCAGGTTCTGGCTTACTCAGATACAATCTTATGTCAGTGGTTTTATGTTTGTTACTTTATATCACGTACATTCTACCACATAATCAGGTTTGTTAAATCTTGTTTAAAAACTTATCGAAGCCTAAGTTATCCTATTATCACTCACTACACTAAAGTGTTTTAAAATAATTTATCTGACTAACTTTAAACACAACTGTTACTCAATATATGCGTACTGTTACCTTATGAATAATATTAAGGCAAGAATAATACTCATCGATCAATAATTCCACTCGCTGAGAAATTCCAAATGCGTACCTCAGATAGAAAATGTTTTTTCCAAAAAGTGTAATATATATAATTATATATATATAATTTGTTTGAAGAAATTGCTGTATATATATATATATATATATATATACGTTGTTGATTTGTGTTGACAAAAAGCAGGTTAATGAACAAGGTCATTAAAATGACACGTTGTTGCAGAAATTAATTAACTTATGCAAGAAATCGGTTCTCATTACTGGCCCTCCAATATCGACTTACATCGGTGTACATCCAATACTGCTTATTGCCTGCGAATTTCTGCACACGTATCCCCCTTACTCATCAGCCAGTGCCTGCCTACCCACTCTCCTCTCTGCTGAGTCGTGCATTAGCGAACGTCACCAAACACAAATGACAGATTCTGTGCTGAGCTAAAGAAGCAATCTTGGTAACTGCGTCATAGGCGTAGGAGATTCCTGGCTCAGTTTCCGGCTTCTACGGCCCGATTATAATGGAAATACAGACAGCAGGATTCGGATAGTTTATTGCAAGTAGGCGGCAGTGATACGCACAACGTATGCAATAGTTTTACATTAATCTTCTTTACAAAGGAATTAGTAGTGTTGACGTTACATGGGGAAAAGATGGTCCATGATCATCCAACGCAATCAGCAACGAATGAACAACCAACCAACCAACTAACCAACCAACCAACCAACCAACCAACCAACCAACCAACCAACCAACCAACCAACCAACCAACCAATCAAACAAACAAACAAACAGACATACCGTCATTTATGAGGAAACCGTGGTTTGGATAGTTCTTACATAAGACATACAGAATTTCCGATATTTTTGCATCGTGAGCAAATAGGGGTACTGTAATATATAGCATACAACACATCGGGTGCTAATATGACAGTAACTTGACATATGTATTAGTGGGGCATGGTAGCCAGGCGGTAGAACACCAGAATGTCGACCGAGAGGAGTAAGAATTGACATGTCTACAGCAGCGGATGCAAGTTGTATTTTTATTAAAAGTGCTAAGCATGTGTTAACCATTCTAGCAATAACTACATACACACACGCAGCAATATATAATACATGTGAAATGTGTCTATTAAAATGACATCTCGGAGTGTAATTCACCACGACTTCGCAACAAAATCGTCACATATAAGGTCAGTATATGGACTGGACCAAACTGACCTCAATGCTGAGATGACCGTAATAGCTGGAATACCTTTCTACACTTTTGCGTTCTGGAATTAATTTGGGAGTGTCGTGGGGCGACCATAATTGCTAAGTCGTTGAATTACCGAGGTGACCATAACGCAAGGTTAAACTATAAATCAAAGTTAAGACCAGGGAAGCGGGAAATAGAATGAAGAGAAGGCTATTGTGATTCCCGCCACCCTGCATACAACAATGCATGCTTCACGACCATCAACTATAGCATCTTCTTCCTCCATTATCGACCGTACTATTGCATTCCAAATAAGTGTACAGGTCGGAATAGCAATATAGGGTGGAAATGTCTCGTAATTATAATAGAAGGACAGATCGGAATAATACTACAAGGCGGAACAGTCTCAGAAAAAAACCAACACGTTTGAATACTACTGTAGGGTGGACATTTCTGGGAATTAAAATAACACCGCAGGGGAGAATAATAGCATAGCGTGGTCATATATTTATTAACTACGGGCTTAATCAACACATTTTAAATTGCCCAAGTGTCGAAAAACTGGCAGGTGGATCAGGTCATCGTCCTCTCGAAAGTCAATCGAGTATCCTGATCACTCGACCAACGCGCGTATTTGTTGTTGAGCTAAACATTTTCATACATTCGTATGGTGGCCGAGAGTGGCCATCGCTGTATAGTTCTACATTTCGCAACGCGATGCGCGATGATGTCATACACGATGCGATGGACGTTGGGCGACTCTGTGCACACTTCTGTGCGAGATGCTGTGCGTGATGCACTGCGCGAAGCTATGCATGGTGTTACACAGCGATGCCCATTCTTGGCCATCATACATCCGGGTTATCTACGAAACTACTAATCAATGATGGCGATTTAAAACTTCAGCTAGCTACTTTGCCAGTGGATAACACGCTGCATCATCTCCGTCTATGCCGTGGCCGTGGGTAACCGTTAGCACTGCGCTTCGGACCTGCCCACAACCAACGCGCTGATACCGAGTAGGGTAATTGGTGACGACATTTTAGGCGACCATCCTCTGTTCTGCTCCCGGATAAAGCGATATATCTGATGTATAAGACGACGACAATGTGAGCCGATTTGCGCCGGCGACGACTGCGTGTATTAGCGGGCAAAACAACAATCACTCATTTTATTTAATCCGCCACGAAGACGTTACATCCTGCTTAACGCTGTATGCAACATCTCTGCCGGTGATAAATTGATGCGCCCTCTCTGCATAATCCTATAATATCCACATTATAACATCAATTTTCGTTAGTATCGCACGATCTGATTGAATTATGCCTCGGTGCGTGGTCATTGACTGAAGCCGGACGGGACACGCAGTTCGCCTTGGGCCGGCTAGCGTCAGATGCCGCTGAACACCTCACGTCGTCCCTGTCTTGGCCTGCCGCAGATCCCAAGGGAGGGGGCCCTCTGCAAGGGAGACAAACGCACTGTCCGCCAACATTATCCGTCCGATACATTTTTACCGCAAAGCTCTTTGAACGCGCAAAAAAGCAGCTGCGTATTGATTGATCGTAGTGTCATCGCTAGGCCCGTCAGCAGGCATTCACCTAAGCAGCAGCAACCCAACCGTTAGCCAATCGGCCAGTCAACCAGCACGACAACGACAAGCAATCTAGCAAGCTAGTAGTTCAGCAATCCAGCCATCCAAACAAGCAACCAAACGACCGGTAAAGCTACCAACCAAACAACTAACCAGCCATCCATCCAGCCAGCCAACCAGCCATCCAGCCAGCCAGCCAGCCAGCCAGCCAGCCAGCCAGCCAGCCAGCCAACCAGCCAACCAGCCAACCAGCCAACCAGCCAACCAGCCAACCAGCCAACCACCCAACCACCCAACCACCCAACCACCCAACCACCCAACCACCCAACCAGCCAACCAGCCAACCAGCCAACCAGCCAACCAGCCAACCAGCCAACCAGCCAACCAACCAACCAACCAACCAATCAACCAACCAGCATGGTAGACATGGTTGGCCATCAACGTCTCCTTCTTCCTTCATGTATGTTTCCTATCCTGTATGCCTGTACGTGTACCTGTCTGTGGTAATTTCCTTCCTGTTTTTATATTTCTGTCAACCTACCAGGACAGTCTGCCACGCTATATCTTTATGTATCCCTGACATGTATGCTCTTCTATTCTGACTCTCTACATATCCTGTCACCATGTCTGCATGTTCTGTCTTGTTCATTTTGCATGCTTGTCTGTCCTAACTACATGTAAGTCCTGCTCATCTGCCCTCCGGTCCTGTCTGTCTATCTCTCATTAATATCTGCTGGCCTGGTCTGTCTCCTTGTCTGACCGTCTGCGTAACATATGTAACCAGCTTTCTATATCGAGCACAGACCACAGGTGACCAGTGGATATGGGTGCCTTAGAGACTCCAACATTTTGCTATATATCTGTAAAAATTCCTGAATATTTGTCGTCTTTGTTATAAAAACAATCAGTAGACACCATGTTCCATTCATTTATAAACATCTGAGTGAATGAACTGTGAATGATCTTTTGATATATAATCAACATTGTTCCTCCACTAATGTTAGGTCGTATTCTCTAGTCCTTCAATGTTTTTCAAAAGAGAATAACATACTTTTTTATTAATAGTTTCATAACCATTTAATATCTGAGAATATCTTATCTGGTGTTTTCTTTTTCTACTGGTCTCCGTGGGAGCTAAACCGTATTATGTGCTTTTCGTAACTAAGGTATCTCAGTTCCGGAATTATTTGAAACACCTGTCTGATCAGATTCTTTCTACTTCCGGTTGATCAGAGAAACACCATGCATATGCCTTTCCTCAAGATTGTTCTTTTTCAACAGCGTTCTCGGTCCATTTTCTTGGCACTGGGCAACACGGGCAGCTTTTTATCTGCTAACATTATAAAGCAGCTGCTTTGAGAACGATCCGTGATCGCGGTCAACGGTATTATAGGAATCGATACATATCTCTCTCCCATGTAAACCACAAATGGTGGACGTTCAATTGGACATGTGAATCTGCACCAAGGAGAGCGACAGTACCGTGTGTCTAGTCACATCGGCGACAACCTTTGGCCAGAATGTCTTAGTATAGATTTCGTCTTTGTTTCTCGCGTATGTGTCCGCACGCCGACTACACGCGCTTCGTTGCATCTTCCACACACAACCCGACGGCGCATGTTTGATCACAGCATGAGTCGGTTAGTTCACCTGTGACTGCTAAGGGAGTGACGACCATATTAATCTGATGTCAGTCGCTAGACTGCGCTGTCATCGCCTCAACAGCATTCGATTACGCATCAGAAGGCAGATTACGTTTTATCTCTCAATTGACGGCCATGAAAACCGTATCTGCATGGCCATAGAAACAATGAACCATAAAAGGCCATTGACATGCATCGTCAATCAGGCCACGTTGTCGCCAAAATAAATACTGAATATTAAATATTGACATCCACTTATATAATTAAGACGCGATCATGCTTACCACCAATACACGTGCAGCCTACTATACATTGTTTGATACACACTGAATGCATTTATAGTGGAAACACGATGGTCTGTTCAAAGCCCTATAGACGTAATTCCCTGGCAGACCTGTTCAACCGAACATCATCTCGACTTCTCTGGGAGGTACACAGCAGTGCATAAATAGCCACCACTGTTTATAGCCAGATATTCATTCATGCAGCTGAATGAACTGACGCAATGTGGGGTGAATTTGACCATGGTTCGAAAAGATAGCCGGAATCATTCGACTGAAAAAATGTCTCGAGTGAGAGTCCGATGCTCTAATGAGCATAATCACTATGTAACCGCGCATTACCTTTCCAACCGCATATTCGCAAGTCGTGACTAACTAAATAAATAATTGTAATTATAAAAGCTTAGTCACAACGCCCAGTTGTTTAATGTTGTTTATAAAATACACTACAGAAATAAATAAAAACATATGCAGAATATCATTGTCAATTCAGATTTACGTATAAGTCGAAACATAGCTATATTTTAATGATACAAAACCCTCAACTCATTACGTAACGAAAATCGTTATACGATCCATTTAAACGTCAGTGCAACGTCGTTACAAATGACGTGTCGCCTACTGTGATGTCATTCCAAGATGGCCCCCGATGGCGGCGACCTACCTTGTTGTTACACACGGACAATCAACAATCTGTCAGGTAACAATGGATCAAACTCAATATTAATATCGCCATGCTCACACATTGTCGAAATCCTTGCGTAATGGTACACCTATTCCGTGTCCGCCCAAGTTGCTTTGTCAAAATAATCAATGGTTGCATGCCCGAGAATAAATCGACAGTACACATCGGTACGTTGCTTTTTACGTGAAAACTACTCGATATAGCTTCATTACTTCCGTACACATAATACTGTTTGAGACAATGGCATAACTGATTTATTGTTTTGTCTGTACGTAATAGAATGTAGGCCTAGTAGCGATGGGTGTGCAATTTCGTATTTCTAAGGAGTAGCAAAGGATTGAAGAAAACTTCGGTGATTCTATTTCAAATGTAGGCATGTTTATTTTGAGACAATGGCATAACTGATTTATTGTTTTGTCTGTACGTAATAGAATGTAGGCCTAGTAGCGATGGGTGTGCAATTTCGTATTTCTAAGGAGTAGCAAAGGATTGAAGAAAACTTCGGTGATTCTATTTCAAATGTAGGCATGTATATTTTGTCATTCTTGTAATAGCTGTGTTGAGCATGTTGTGCTGAGTGATCACGTTTATATCTCTCTTGGTAGTGCAATCGATTCTTTTTAGGCATATTTAACTTACTGAAACGAACAATTACTGAAAACCTTGTGCGGTTTATTTTTGAGTGAAATAGTATCAGCGCTACAAAAAAATACAGCGATAGCGTATCCTGCAGATAAAGAGCTGTGAACGTGCTCCAGATAAAGAGTAAACGGACGTTAGTCAATTATAATAAAATGTCGATAACAACAGAGTGTACGGTATGTGAAGATCTCCGCACGCATTTTATGCAATGCATATTAAGCTACAAATCATATCTGTGAAATTAATACAGCATATGGGAAATGATGTAGAACGAGGGCAGAACATCGGATAATGGGACGAAAGAGACGGGAAAGTGAAAGGTAGAGGGTGGAAGGGGCACGCCGACAGACCCGTGTGTGTGTGTGTGTGTGTGTGTGTGTGTGTGTGTGTGTGTGTGTGTGCGTGTGTGTGTGAGCGGGTGTGTGCGAAGGTGTGCGTGCGTATGTATGTGAGGGAGAGGAGAGAGAAAGAGAAAAAAGAGAGACTGAGAGAAAGGGGGAGAGGAAGAGAAGAGAAAGAGAGAGAGGGGGAGAGGAAGAGAGAGAAAGAGAGAGAGGGGGAGAGAGAAGGAGAGACTGAGAGAAAGAGAGAGAGAGAGAGAGAGAGAGAGAGAGAGAGAGAGAGAGAGAGAGAGAGAGAGAGAGAGAGAGGAGAGAGAGAGAGAGAGAGAGAGAGAGGAGAGAGAGAGAGAGAGAGAGAGAGAGAGAGAGAGAGAGAGAGAGAGAGAGAGAGAGAGAGAGAGAGAGAGAGAGAGAGAGAGAGAGAGAGAGAGAGAGAGAGAGAGAGAGAGAGAGAGAGAGAGAGAGAGAGAGAGAGAGAGAGAGAGAGAGAGAGAGAGAGAGAGAGAGAGAGAGAGAGAGAGAGAGAGAGAGAGAGAGAGAGAGAGAGAGAGAGAGAGATAGATAGATAGAGAGAGACGTACAAACAGACACACAGACAGACAGAGAAGCCAAGAGAGAGAGAGAGAGAGATAGACAGAAAGGTAGAGACAGAGACAGAGAGAGAGAGAGAGAGAGCGACAAGAGAAAGAGTGGGGTAGTAGAGGGAAAGGAATACACGTAAAACAACAATATTTCGTTGTTTTAGGAAACTGCCGGTTGACGTTAAAGGACGGGATGTAGATTATGGGGACAACAATCAAGCGTCGATGGTTATCTACGCAAATGATGACACTGTATTAGTGGGTTACGCAAGTGGTTGTTATCCCTAGTTCTGTTCAACATGTGCAGAAGTGTTTGAGAGATTCATGTCAAACGTTGCAACTGGAAGGTTGTTGTATATTGTTTGACGCAAGGCGGGTGTTATTCCTAATGGTATAGTTAACACGATCTGACATCTAAATCATAGGCATTGTGTGTTATGATTTAGTAATTTTTAAAACGGTCTTCTATTAACACACGCTTCAAATGGCATGTGGATAATGCTAAAACGCAATACTGTCATCAGTGCAAACGAAATATCCTTTGAACATGTGTGTACTATACCAGGAAAAAACGTCAACAATGGATTTCAAAAGATTAAGTGCCAACGACATGATACGGAGAAAGGGAA
>OZ023218.1:23586296-23621296 GCA_963995525.1 Escarpia spicata | reverse complement strand
ATCTCCATCACCTCAGATTGGAATCACCTTCCAGCTTCCATCACCTCAGAGTGGAACCATTTTCCAACCTTCATCACCTCAGAATGGAACCATCTTCCAACCTCCATCAATTCAGACTGGAACCATATTCCAGTCTCCATCACCTCGAACTAGAACCACCTTCCAGCCTCCATCATCTTAGACTGGAACAATCTTCCAGCCTCAATCACCTTATACTGGAATCATCTTCCAGCCTCCATCAGCTCAGACTGGCTGGAATCATCTTCCAATCTCAATCACTTCAGATTAGAACCATCTCCCCGCCTCCATCACTGGAACATTAACGGTGGAGGCTAGATTAGCGGCTTGGCGGACTCATTAATATGCATGAAGTAACGACGCGTAACTTCGCACTTGCTCAGCCCCCCACACCCTGAATAAATGGCAATAGCAAATTCTATACTGTGTTACGGTCGATTTTAAAACATGTGCTATTATTTTAGCTACTCCGAGGATTCGGTATCCACAGCCACGGTTAACCGCACGTCCGATTGTGGACAGGTATATCTTGTAATTGATTTTTGTATATATAGTATACCTGGTGTGCGTGTGTACCTGTCTTGGTGATATGGTCATCGATACATCCTAATGAGGATATTGATTCAGACCGTTGCTAGTTTCTGGTTTCTGACAATAGACAGTTTACATGTACATTCTACTCTTAGCTGTTATGTGAATGTCAGGGCATGGGTAGCTACATAATTGCAATTACCTGTTATGGATGTCTGTAGTACACTAGGTGTATTGATGGCAGTGAAATGTAATTTTTTTGTTTGGTAGATGTCTACGAAAGATATTGTTATTCTGGGTGTCGTGTTGAAAACACGTGAACGACTTACATTGATTGGCTGGGATTATTATTCCTGTGTGTGTTTTGTTATATAGATGAATTTGTGTACTGTAACATTTGTTAATATTACAGGGTCTTGTTTGCAGAATAAAATGATGAAATCTTAACTGTCTCGTATCGTGACATTTATATTTGAGTTTTGTGGGGAAATGCCCACTTACATATCTCCCTCGAAATAATGACCACTTTGTCGCCGACGTAGCAAGTGCGAAGTTACGCCTCATTACTTCTTCATGAATATTAATGTCCGCCAAGTCGTTAATCTAGCCTCCACCTCCATTAACTCTGGAACCACCTCGGCGCGTTCACTTGAATATTTGCTGAAAGAATTCGGCTGTAGTTTCCACGATCTTCAGTCCATGCCGACAAACCCCTGCATTGTATTGTTTTAAATGTTTTAATATGCCCTGGTTTTAACCTGATTTTAATAATTTGTTGCACAGACATGGCTAATTACTTTCGTAACCGGAAGGATACAGAAACGTTTCGGTGTAAAGTTATGAGATGAATGAGGCTATAAAAATGTAATATGTAACGGCACTCGAGTCTCCCTCTTACGAATACAAGTTTAACTACATGCCTCCATCGTGAACTCGGACAGCCTCAGTTTTCTAAGCTCCATGGTGTGACGCCACCGTTTGTCGAACACCAGAGAACCCTAGTCCAAAGTTGTCTTCGCCTTGTAACGAGTATTCTTATAATAAGATGTCATTCAAACCCCGTTACCGGAGAAGACACACCTAAATGCATACCAATTAATAAATAAGCAAATGGTTAGCAAAATCACTACCTATGTAAACTGTATATTTTACACAGGTCCAGATCAGGGGAACGGTTTGTCATTGTTGAGCAACAATAGCCGCAATATATCGTCGAAATAAGCCCTCCAATGAATTCAATGCACGTTACAGTATTATGCATACACATAGAGTCAATATAATATCGAAAAAAACTTTATATATGACATTTTGACTTTCAATCAATAACAAATACTATTAATTTATTTATTATGTTTTCTTAAACATAGTAACGTGACTGCCGTTGAGTGCTGTCATAGACTTCATCATGACTACGCGACGTCCGATCGCCGAATGCCCCGCGAACGTCACCGCCGATACCGGGACATTCGGCGCTGACTGGAGGAGAGAGGCGTGACAGTATAGACGCAGATTCAGATTCAGATTCAGACTGTTTATTACCAAGTAGCATTTAAAATGTACGAGGAATTCTTGGCGTTGTGGCGTCAACATACATACACGCTTATCTCCCCTGCCCCCCCATCATGTACACGCAAAATATACAATCAGACACATTATGAAACTATGGTAAAACTAGAATAAATTTAAACCAAGGCCAACTGTCAACATATTTTAAGACAGTCGTACATATATTGACATAAGGTGAACTTGATAACATAATATTAATACCGTGTGAACATTACCTAAAATTTAAAAAGTATACGTGTAGTTAAATATATAATAAATAAATGAATAATTACATTAGCTGACGATATAAAAACTAAGCTGACAGTTTAAAAGTATGCATATACATGTAGTCAAGTTAGTAAATAAAAAAATAAAAAATAATAATAATAAAAAAAAATAAAAAAATAAAAAATTATAAATAAATAATTTAGCTTGGCGACATAAAATCTAAACCGACTGAAAACAGTACATGGCAACTCACGGTTCAAGTGATTCACATCCTGCGGATAAAAACTATTTTAAAGTCTAGTGGTCATTGTCTTAATACTTCTATAGCGCTTGCCAGAGGGAAGAAGTTCAAAGAGATGGTTGGCTGGGTGGGTAGTATCCCGTACAATGCTCTTGGCTTTTCGCGCACAACGAGCATGGTAAATAGATTCAATGGATGGCAACTCGCGCCCAATGATTCTAGATGCGCCCTTCACGATAACGTCTAGCCGTTGTTTCTCCTCCTGACTGGCGCGGCCAAACCACACTACAGTCGAGAAAGTGAGGATACTTTCAATGATTGCGTGGTAGAATCGTATCATAATCTCCTGAGCAATGCCGAATCTCCTGAGCTGCCTCTAAATGAACAGGCGTTGTTGTGCCTTTTTTGTAGTGCACAGAGTGTTTGTGCACCAGCTGAGATCGTTTGATATTGTTGTTCCAAGGAATCTAAAAGATTCAACCTGCTCAACCTCCACGCCATTTATCGAAAGAAGGTGGATGGTAGTCTTCTTTTTACGAAAATCAACAATCATTTCTTTAGTCTTTAAAATGTTCAATTCGAGATTGTTTTCCGCACACCAGCCAACCATTCTCTGAACTTCCTCCCTGTATGCCGTCTCATCCGCATTCTCAATGCAGCCCTCCACAGTAGTGTCATCGGAAAACTTGATCACAAGGACCGATTGGTCCACGGAGACACAGTCATTTGTGAAGATAGTAAACAGGAAGGGGGATAGCACACAACCTTGTGGGGCACCTGTATTTAGGATAAGAGGTCTGGAGATAGAGTTGTTGACTCTGACAGATTGAGGCCCGTGTAGAAGAAAGTTAAGAACCCAGTGACACATGGCAGGATGTATATTCAACAATGATAGATTATCGAACATCTTGAATGGGATGATGATGTTAAATGCTGAGCTGAAGTCAATGAACAGGATCCTGGCATAGGTTCCTGGCTTCTCTAGGTGCTTCAGAATGTGATGCAGACCTAAAGCTACCGCATCGTCTACTGATCTGTTTGCTTGATATGCAAACTGGTGCGAGTCCAGGAGGCCGTCGGTAGCCGACTTCAGATATTTGAGTACTATGCGCTCGAACACTTTCATGGCGACTGAGGTCAGTTCTACTGGACGTTAGTCGTTCAGCCCGGTGATGTTGGACTTCTTGGGAATGGGTATGATAGCGGACGTTTTGAAGCAGACTGGAACTCTGCACTGCTGTAGAGAGGAGTTGTAGATGTCCGTAAACACCGCAGAGATTTGGTCGGCGCAGTTCTTCAGGTTCGATGTGGAGATGCTGTCTGGACCCGAGGCCTTCCGCGTGCTCTGTCTCCTGAACAGTTTCCTCATCTCAGCTTCCTGGGCGATAAAGGGCGGAGACAGAGAGGTAGGTACCTGCTGGAAGTGGGCGCTGCTCTGGTGAATAGTTAAGCTTGTCAAATCTGCTGTAAAAGTCGTTCAGCTGATCATGGAATGAAGGGTCACTGCTGTTGATGGTCGCTGCGTGTTCCTTGTGCTGCGTAATCTGCCGCAGGCCATTCCAGACAGATTTGGTGTTGTTGGAAGCGAACTGGTCCTCAAGTTTGCGCTTGTATATGAATTTGGCCTTCTTGACCGCCTTCTGCGCCTCGCACTTGGCTCTCCTGAATTCTCCCCTGCTGCCGCTGATGAACGCCGCGTTCTTCGCCGCCAGTTTCTGCTTGATGTCCCTGGTGAACCAAGGTTTATCGTTGCCATACAGAGTGACAGTCTTTGTCTCCGTGCACAGCTCCTCACACCAGTTGATATTCAACCTGGGAGGTAAGCTGGTTAGTAATTTGCATTAGATATTAGTAGAGTCGATCCACGGTTTACGATCACCTCTGTAATTAAGGTCACCCTAGTAGAGTCCCAAATTATTTCTATAGCAGGAAAGTATAGAACATTTTTCCCGTTAATAAGGTCACCTCGCAATTCAGGTCACTTTCGCAAAGTCCCGCGGGTGACCTTAATAGTGATGTTCCACTATTGTAGTATTAACCGGGAGGGACATTCGGCGCTGACTGGAGGAGAGAGGCGTATAGTAAGTAGACTCTGCTGTTCACCCTGTCAAGACCAGCTCAAAAAAGCACGTGGGTGGTAAACTGCTAATGTATTATATATTAGCAATAGTATTGACCAAGTGGAAGCCACGGTAAAAAGGACAACTGCGCCACCGTTGAACAGGTACGTGGATTCATCAGTTTATTTATAGTAATCATAAATAAGACCGTAATTTTGAAATGCTATTTGTAGTGTGGAGTTAACTCCATGGGTGGCAATCTTGTTACACTTTGTTAAATGCTAACTTATCAGGTATATAGAGGTATACTGACAACGACAACGTCATCCTTTCCACCAGGAAAATTAATCAAATTATTTGCATCAAGTCGATACAATGGCGTTAGTTGGTTAGTGTGGACGACGGTCGAAGTAGGTCGCATCCGCATTTGCTGTAGAAGGCATTATTTGGAGATTCACAGAGGGTACATGACGCCGATGACCTGTCTCAGCTGGACTAAGTCAACCTTGACCCACCCCTTAGCCGTTAGCCCCCCTTGCCCATAGTGTCGGTCAGTACAGGGTGTACAAATGCAGCGCTCTCCGAAAACACATTGTTGATATACCCACAGCAACCACACTTACCAGAGAGCCATGACTCGCTAGTTGTGTTCTCTGAGCCGCGTCTTGGATGTCCGCAAGTAACTTCCCCTTCGTGCGCCAGTCCTCTCCAGCACGGTCGTTTCTTCGTCAAGCTTTGTCTTTGACAACAATGTTGATATATATATATATATATACATATATATAAATATATATATAATATATATGTATATATATATGTATATATATATATACACATACATATATATGTGTGTGTGTGTGTGTGTGTGTGTGTGTGTGTGTGTGTGTGTGTGTGTGTGTGTGTGTGTGTGTGTGTGTGTGTGTGTGTGTGTGTATATATGTATATATACATATATGTACATATACATATATATATATATTTCATAAATCAAACATTCCCGCATACAGTTATCACTTTTAAAACTTTGCTTTATGTTTTTGTCATAAAGAAACACTTTAATGATCAGAATTTCAACAAAATATACGACGGAATGTCCAAACTAACACAGCAGATAAATAAAAAATCATGCCCTTTTTATAAAAACAAGAAACTTGGCGTATAGTTATAACTCACAAATATGACAATATTTAGACCTAGGGGCCTCTCTGAATTTACCGTGGACGTCATAGGCGGCCATTTTTTTAATGGTCGCCGAAACTAATAATCCTCATATACTGAGAACTGCGTCACATAAAGCCGTCATCCTGGTATCAAACTATAGGTTTTCGCGTGTATCGATTTCAACTATGTTATCGGTGAACTTGTCCGGCATTCACATCCGCCATTTTTAAAGGTGGCGGCCATCGACACTAGTGTCCCTATATCTTAAGAACTACGTCACCTAGAGCCGTGATGTTGGTGTCACAAGAAAGATGCATGGACAGCGATTTCAATGTTTGCAAATAGTTTGCATATGACCATCGCTGACAGTTATATCCGTCATTATAGAAAATGGCTGCCGTCAAAACCAGTTATTACAAACATTAAGAACTACGTTATATACAGCTGTTATGTTGTGTGTCTAAATATAGATATTCCGGGGTAGCTATTTCATATGTATATTGCTTTTGACTTTGCCCGACATGCATTTTTTAAATAGCGGACGTGCACACCAATTTCCCCATATCTCAAGAACTACGTCACGTAGAACAGCCAAGTTGGAGTCAAAATATAGGTAATCGGGCTGCAATCTCACACATATATAAAAAGATTATATTTGACCTTCGCTGACATTAGCACCGCCCATTTTAAATATGATGCCCGTCAAAACCAGCGTTCCCATATCTAAAGAAATACGTCATATATATAGAACATTAACGTTGATGCCCAATTGTAGGTTTGGAGGATAGTGATTTCAAATATTAAATTTCTACCGTCTCTGATATTTATATATATATATACCATGTATACAGATGGCACATGTCAAAACAACATTATCGGATAAAAACCAGACCTTAACAGCACCTCAGATAGCACTAAACAGTTTTTAAACCATCTATCAATATGAAACAACATATATAATCACCATTTTACATGCCTGTTTCAATACTACTCTGTCTTATATCTGTAGATATGAATGTCGAGAAAAGTAACTATTATTAGTAATTGACCTGTAGTAAGACACCCTACCCGGACGTCCGACATAATTGTGAAAACGTGCTCAAAAAAGCATCAAATGATAAACCCCAGTAATGTTCCTGCTAAATCAAACGTGGACACGATAGATTGGCAACAGTGCATCATTTCCCAGACAAAATGTAGGGAAAAGCTCCGGTATCCGGTTTAGCAGCGTCCACGTCGGCTGAAACCATCGAGGCTGGCTATATAAACTTTGCAGAGAACCTACCAGCCTTTGAAAGTGTTGTCGGTCTTACCAAGACCATATACCTTTCTCGATTAGATAATGAAACTGGCGTGGCGCCAAACTTGAGTCTCAAGAAAGCCAGCTTCCGTGATACATGTTGACTGAAATTCAACAAAACGATGTTTAGCAGGGATACTGCGAAAACGAAAAACGAAAGCAGCCAGAGATTTGGAAATAGTTTCGGTCACGAAGTAATGACAATATCCGTTGGTGAGAAGGTTAATCAGTGTGCTATAGGGTTATGGATGACAAGATACTCACAAAAGTGGGATCCGGAGACGTTGTCGCAGACAAGATAAAATACCACTTAAAATGCTTAGTGAACTTGTACAATCAAGCGAGAAAGTAAAAAAACTAAAAAAGAAATCAGAAAACTGATTGGATATCATCCAAGCACGTGCTTTTTGCAGAATTAATTTCGATCATCGACGAGCACATATCAGAATGTGAAGTTGCGTGTGTAGCTCCAGTTTTTAAATTGTCTGTGCTTGTTAACTTGTACAGCAATCGGCTACTCCAACTAGGTGACGTGTCTGGCACTGTTCATGCTACACGGCTGAAACAACGAATTCTGTGCAACTTCCCTGAGCTGTGTGCGTCGACGAGCGGTCGATACGTTGTCCTTGTCATGAACAGTGATGTTGGAAGCGCCTTCAGGAAAGCGTGTGATAGAGATGCAGAAAATGAAGCTTTCATCCTTACTCGTGCTGCCATTATTGTCGGAGAGCAAATACTGGAAAGAAATTGCATCTTCGGTGGCTCGTTTGATGAAGATTATCAAAAGGATTCGGTACTTGGATTGTTGCTCACCCTGATAAACATGGTGCTCCATGTACCAAACATCAAAACCCAAGCTAACATGTCAGCATCGAGCCTCCAGAAATATGTCACCATTGGACAGCTTTTCGTGTACAACTGCGTGTCTCGTCCGTTGGCGGGAGGCAAATCGTCGAGAGACAGTCAACTGCGAGAACCATCACTCTCAGTGAATATGGGTGTTGTCCTCCACACGAAAACCAGGAAGCGAGAGCTCGTTGATAGGATGTTCCGTGTGCTCCAAATCTCATCTGAACTAGAACACAACATTGTACAGCTATATCATGACATGGACGCTGTTTGTCAGCCACAACTGAAGAAGTTATTGTTCACTACAGCGGCAGTGGATAACATTGACCACCAAACGAGCTCCACAAAGACAAAGACAAACTTGCGTTTGTACTGACGACTCCATCGTGACATAGGCGTGGTCACTATGTATAACATTCACGTCATGTTGAGGTGTTAACTATGTATCTCTACATGAAGATATTTCTTCTACGCCAATCTTCAAGAACAAACTCTCATAATCACCCATATATTCATTCAAACATGTCCATTCAATGTAAACGTTTGCCACTAAATATTGTTATCAATGTACAGAGTGGTCAGGTTTCATTGTACATCACTCAGGAGTGAGCTAGACTTAAAAACCATGATGTGTTCCCTGGTTTCTTCGCTCGCCGCCCCACCCGCACAATACGACCGCTTCCTAGGATGGTCGCGCTTAGCCGGCGAACACATGACTCTGTTTCTTAAACACGTCGCTGCAGTCGCTGACATCGATCACTAGCTGATGTAATGCACGCGGGTAGTTAAATTACTTTTCATTACTATTTACAACTGACCAGGTATTGGGGACATTTCAGGCCGGTGTGTTCAAACGTCGTATTTAATGTTTTCAAAACTATTCGCTATATGGCGCCACTTGAATATATGGTTATTTTAGCTGGGCTTGGCCAACTTCAGGTGGCATTCCGTGGGTGGGTTTGATCAAATTGAGGACTAGTAAGATTAATGCAAAGAAATATTACCTCCTGTACATTATCATAAACGTCGAACTTGGTTGGAACGGCAGTTAGCCATTAGACGAACGGTCTGACCAGTCCTGTCGAAACAGTCGTCCGTAAAATGGTCCAAACACAACTGAGACGTTGTTGATGGGAAATACCCGTCTGTCTTAATGTTGCCCACCCATCTTACCAGTCTACCAATGTCGCAATGAGGAAACCTACATATAAAAACAAAGTGTAACATTTCACTGTTCTAGATTCAACGTTGGCCAACTATGCTACCGTTGACATATCATTGGCGTTGGGCGGGCATCGTTGGGCCAACTGTGGGCCAATCACATGTGGCAGTATACTGTGCCAATCTTGGCCCACTATGGGCCAACATTGTTAACTTTCAAAATTGTTTGTGTGTGTGTCCGTGTATGTGTGTCTGTTTGTGTGCGTGCGTGCGTGCGTGCGTGCGTGCGTGCGTGCGTATGCCCAACGGAAGTACAGTACAAACCCATGTTGGTCCAACATGTAGGGCCGATGAGCGAAATGATGTTAGCCCAACGTATGTAGCCAACGTTAGGAATTAACTACAATGATTACGTTAAAGTAAATCAATGTGACTCAGCAGAAAATATACACTTACCTGCGAAGTGTGATGCGGTTGTTCGATTTAGTATCACCATGGTGGTTTGTACAGTCGTACGCATCACACACACGACATCGAAAGCTATATAAATCGGTCGATATGACGTTTTAAAAAACTTCGGACACGCTCCAGTTTGATCATATACCAGAAACGTGTATGTGATCAAACTGGAGCGTTTCTGTGGACGCTACGCGTAACTAAGGTGACGCAATACGGCGGCAAAGCCTCCATACGTCACAGGGGGGAAAGCAACATGGCGGACTGGCTTCGTCAAGCCCTCCTCTTAATGTTACGCTTCCTATCCATATGCGTAGGGGAAGTCCCTAACGCGCAACCCCTCCCTGAAGCGCCCCATCCCTACCCTAGCGGATTGAACCAGCACAATGCAGGCGTTGCTTGTCACATTCGATAGATGTCACTATTTGACGCATGCGCAGAAAAAAATAGCACATTCGCGATCGCCTTGACATGACACGACGTTCGGTGAGTTTTATGACATTTTTTTATCTTATTTTGTGCATTTAGTGGAAGGCTTGCAAATAATAATGATTACTGCTTACGATGAGACGTCAGTAGTTCAATTGTATGACCGAACCATATGCGAATATAGTGAATTTCAGTTATAAATACAATTTTGCAAATGGCCGATTTAGTGTCACTAACAGTTTTCCACAAACCGCACTTCCTCCATGTCCCCAAAGCGCACCGCAGCAAAACTCATACAATTGGAGGTGCGGTATGGGGTCATTAAACTTTTTTGTGTATATCATAAATTAATTCATTTATTATGAAAATATAATGTATTTCTCGCGTTCTAGAAACAAATTGGACTAATACGCACTGTACTACAGTCACGGTTCACAGACGGTGCGTTTTGGGGACCCGCAAATGTGACACAATTTAGGTAGGATAGACTACTTTAATTAATTTTCGTATGTTAAACCAGTTTACTTACAATTTTCTTGCGGATTCAGATAGCATATTGCGATGATTGATTGTAATTTCCCGAAACTGAAACTATGCAACCACTGTTTATTTCAGATGGGACGTGATCAACAACAGCGGAAATATGGAGAGGCAGATTTACAGGAGACCCTCTTTGCTCTTCAACATGGCAAATCACATAGAAGCGTTGAACGGCAATACGGAATCCCCAGGCGAACTCTTCAACGACACCATAAGGGCCAGGTAATTTTTATGTAATTTATCAAAAAAATTGTCTGAAAATTTGATTTTCATAATTCAGTAGTCATAATTACAATAATTATTACTATTGCAATAAAATGGGTTGCAACTCGATCGATATTTTATGCGTTCGAATAATATTACAAGTAATTTATTTAAAAAAAAACCCACACCACACAGCTTTATTTCAATTGCCATGGTGTGGTACTACCTTATTACTGTGTTGTTTCAAACTTTATAAAAAGGCTTATGTGAAGTTATCCATACAAATTCGGCTCTGTCCTACAGGTTCGAGCGCCAGGTCAGCAACTTCTAGGGAGATTTCGCTAGATCCTAGACACCGACATTGAAGATATTATCGCCAACCATGCAATGGACATGCAGCAAAGGTTCTACGGGTTAACAACTACCGAACTCCGACAAATGGCCTTCCAAGTGGCCGAGTACAAAGGCGTCGCACACCCCTTTGATCAAACCAAAAAGATGGCTGGTCGACACTGGCTAGCTGGATTTCTTGCCAGAAACGGAACACTCTCTATCAGGGGACCGGAAGCGACGAGCATAAATCGGGCAGCGGGATTCAATAAGGCACAAGTCAATAATTTTTTCGAGATATGGAGGTCGCTTCTTGAGAGCATTGGGCCAATAGATGGTGACAGAATCTGGAATATGGACGAGAGCGGTTTAACGGTTGTGCACAAACCTGGGAGAATCGTCGCGAAAAAGGGTCAGAAACAGGTTGGAAAAGTGACGAGTGGCGAAAAGGGGAAAACGGTCACTATCATATGCAGCATGAGTGCAAGTGGGCGTTATCTCGCACCATTCTACATATCTACCCGAGGAAGAAAATGAACGAGCATTTGCTCATTGGCTGTCCACCTGGTACAGGGGGAGTGGTGACAGACAGTGGCTGAACAGACAGCAAAGTCTTCGTGCAGTGGTTGAATCACTTTGTCGATGTGGTCAAACCGACGCCTGCCAAAAAGGTACTCTTTGTTGACGGACACAAGTCGCTCGAAGCAGTGGAACTCGCCAGGGTGAATGGCGTCGAGCTCATCTCCTTTCCACCGCACACTACTCATCGACTCCAGCCGCTCGACAAGTGCTACTTCGGACCGCTCAAGGAGTACTAAAGACAGGCATGCCGCGGGGAGTACTACAGACAGGCATGCCGCGGCCCTCTTTGGAGCAGCGTACACAAGGGCTTGCACGATCGACAAAGCCTTGTCATGGTTCTCCAGTTGTGGACTGTGACCATTCAACCCTGCAGTGTTTAGAGATGCAGATTTTGCGCCATCGTTGATGACGGACAGCGAACAGGCTGCCCCAGCAAGCAGCGCCCCGCCGGCGGTAACTGCTCCTAATGAAATTGTCGCGTCTGAGCCTCTTCCGAGCAACGCCCATGTTGAAGCGACTAATCTCTCCGAACGCGCGACGCTGCCTGACGCAGTTGCCTCCACATCGACTGGCCGCACTACACCAATGACGCCTATAAACACGTTCATTCACGGCATATCACCACTCCCCAAGGCTGGGCCCCGGCTGGGTAAACGACGCTCCCAGTCTGCAGAACATCTCAAGTCATCGCCATATTAGGATAATCTGCGAGAAAAGCAGAACGAAAAGCTTGAGGGGCAAGCCAATAAGCAGACATGCAAGAAATCCAACAAGCGCGAACTGCACAAGGGCGAAGAACGAACCACTGTCAAGCATGTGCGTAAAGTTGGTGCGACCCCTACGAATGAAGAATACAGGTGCATCTATTGCAGTGAGCTCTATACCACGCCACCAGCAGAAAATTGGCTGCAATGTCCATTGTGCCGCCAATGGTACCATGAAAAGTGTGGAAACGAGAAATCCGCATGCGACCTTTGCATGCAGTAGTCGCAGAATGGTTGACTGTAGACTATCAGTGTAGGTTAACAATCAACAATGAGTCAATGGTGGCTAGACTATTGGCCTAATAGTAATTACCACTCCGTAATGTCATCTGTAATTGTTTTCACCAGAATGCAACAATAAACGTTTAGCCTAGTCTACATTTTAGTTGGATTGCCTATGCGATTGACAGCATTTGGTGACCATGACACAGGAGGTGCGCTTTGGGGAGAGGCGGTGGGGCGCTTTGGGGGCACGCGTCCCCAAAGCGCCCCATTTTTTACTTTATGCAATATTGTTTTCTTTTATAACAATTATGACGTTTACTGTATATATAATGATGAATTAATGTACCCGCGTCGAATAGTGCAAATAAATCGATTCTGTGACAAATACATTTCAAAATAATAGCAGATAAAGCTTAGGCGGTGCAATTTAGGGACTTTCCCCTATGCCATGTAAATGGCATGTCAGCATCTACTCGTAGTTGGATCTGTTGGCAAATTGGCTTTCAAATTACGAAGCGTGTCACGACATGGCACAAGCAACGGTAAAGTGGGCCTGGGACAGCGCTCGCCCCTTCCCATATTTAGAACGGGGACTCAGCCTCCCGCTGTTTTGTGACTTTATGATGTTTTTTGATGAGCATCAAAAGCGGTGCAGTTAGAAGGCATGTTTGACAGGTCTAATTAAAATGTAACCATTTTGAAAATACATTCTCATTGACGACTACGTATAGGTGTATTGGCAGGACATTCTTGGCGTTGATTAGTTGAGAGTTTGGTGTGTAAAAATAAGAAAGGCGTGGACGTAGTATTGACTGAATAAAAACGTGAGAAACACGTGGAAAATGGCCACCTAATATAGAGCACGTGTGTGTGGTGTGTGTGTGCATGTGTGTACTCGTGTGTGTGAGTCGGTGTGTGTATGCGTGCGCGCGTGTGTGTATGGATCATCTCCATGTGTGTATAGTATGACAGTCTCCCCGTAGGCTAGAGTAGCCGCAAATATTCTTTGTTCAAACTGAAATTAATATACAAAGAAAGAACGCCACGCTTCGGTATATATTCATTTTAATAAACAAGGCAAATATGACAAAATAGCACACTGTTACCAATACCTGCGTCGCGTTTCGTATGGTAAACATGTAATATGTTTAATCTTTCTATATACAAGGTAATTCTTTATCACACAAAACAACAAGCGTTACCAGTGAACAACATTAGTTGTTCTACCAGTTCACACGCACACACATTTGGTTTTTTTTGCAAAATTATTAAGTAATACTTAACGTTACATTTCATTGGTCCCGGTGAGTTGGGGCTATCTGGTTTCGCGGAAATTCCTCGACAATTCGAAAATGGTGGGAAACCAGACCTTGTGTTTCTATTAAATATTCGTTAAGCTTGCTATAACTGCGCTACGCAAACAATGACTTACCAGAGCTCACTTCAGTCAACGTTACGCATGACGAAAAGGAATGCAATTCCTAATCGAGTCATATGGTCTACCAGGGAGTGCACGCATCACATGCGTCTACCATCAAAGTGTATTTCGTGATTATATAGTGTGAAACATTTCACTTAATAAATGCGCCGTAATAAGGCAGTTGTAGCCATTTACGCAATTCAGCAAACGGTTTGTTTTATATGCAATACATTTTGTTTAGCTTATGTATAGTAACTGTGTAACCGGGACAGCGATATATCAAGGCGAATGATCGCTTATGTTGCACTTAGGAACACGGGATTCACCAATGCAAATGATAACTTACGTTGCATTTGGGAACATGAAAGTCTTTCTTCGCAGACAGACCGCAGTGAATCAAACACTGCATTCAGAACCTACTCAATGTCGCGCTGACAAGACGTTTTGCATCTGGCTGGCACTAACCCTCCCACCTCAGCCATAATAAACACCCAGCATGAGCTATTCACTATGTATCACTTGATCTAATTCAAACGTAAGTGTTTTGCAACCACGTCTTCTGTAAGCACTAAGCACGTTGCTGTCCCATCGTGATGGCAAATCTCACAACACAGGCGTGTCGTCTTTGTTGTCTGCCATGGCAAATCTCACAACTCGGGCGTCTCGTCTTTGTTGTCTGCCATCAGCTCGACTGCAGCCAATTTCTTAGATTCGTTTCTACTCATATGCTTCAAAAGACATGGAAAACACATTATTATATTAAGTTACATTGTATTGTATTCATCAGCAGGACAAAACTGTTTTCGTTCTAAATGCCTGCAACAATTACTATCCAAGTGTTTTGCTAAAGGCAAACTATGTTCAACATAGTGGGTAAGTAAAACAACTGTGAAGTTTGCGAAGACATGTTGCAATGGCGTGAATTTAACGCCGACGCATCTACGAAGAGTAATAATATTATGACAACGAACGAAGGCAGAATGAAGACGCTCAGCATAATCACTAATCCCACTCGTCAAATCCTGACTGTTATGCTACTTCGCACAACTGATATTTCAGTACGCCTATAATTTGTATTGTTTTACCGGCCAAATAAAAAAAACCGTTGAAACGACGGTCACGTAATTCGCAACGTCCCAGAATACGTTCAGCATTACGTATGGCGGTGGTTTGGTCATCATATCGCCGGGAACATATTGCTACAGTAGCGTAACCTAGCGAATGAAACATGTCAAGTAACAAGACGGTAACAGCAAGTGCCACCCCGCGTAGAGGGGGGTGGGGACTACTGAAAGAGGGACTTGTCCCAGTACCAACGCATGACGTTATTGAACTCCGCGAACTTATCAGAACTAAGTCAGCTCGCATTTGGGACATGCCAACCAAAACGATGTAATGCAGTATCGCTGTTATGCTTACTCACCAGATCTCCTGCTTTCTGACGACGTAAGTCCGATTTGATGAATACTGCAACAACAAATACCACAGTGGTTATGTATCTGTTACATGTGTGTATGGGCAACACAGTAGGTGCAGCCATGCTACACTGAACGCATGCTACACCGAACGGATGTCTCGTGAGATGCATAAAGCAGACAATAGTATACCATTGGCCGGGTAATTGAATGTTCTATGCGTCTATTCAGTGACCTATACAAAACAGTTCCTGTGAACAATATAATTCTGGTCAGAATCGTCTTCTACGTATATCTGCAAATAATCGCTATCGTCCGCGCACACCACATTTTCGAACTGCACATATAAAAAACTGTTTCGAGATGGTCCCTTGCCAGCGGTAGGCCGGCCGACTGTCACTTTCGCTCGACTAAGCCAAACCAACCGTTGAGGGAGGGGCACTGTGTAGATTGCGCTATTCCACGGCAGAAATATTTTGTCGGCCGACGCTTGGCGTCTGCGGCTATTTATAAAACAGTCTGGTGCAGAGGAAGGAAGGAAGGAAGGAAGGAGAGGAAGGCCGACTAAGACCTGGCGCAAGACATTTAAATAAGATCTGGCAGAAATGGAAATTACCTGGAATGAGGCCAAAGAAATTGTGAAATACCGTAGTAGATGGAGAAAGCTCGTCGCCCGATGTCCCGAAAAGAACAGGAGGAACTAAGTATAAATCTGGTGCAGGCGATATGTTTGCCGTCGTTAGTTCTCGGGAACACAAGACAAGGGTGCGCTGCATCTAGTGATTGTGTTGTTGATAAGGATTTATTTATTTAGTGTTGTTAGTTTGCAACAGTATATGTCATAAATAAATCCTTATCAACAACACAATCACTAGATTCAACGCACGCTTGTCTTGTGTTCTCGAGAAATAACGACGGCAAACATTTCGCCTGCACGAGACTGTTCTATAAATAGCCGCAGAAGCCAAGCGTCGGCCGACAATTTACTTCTGCCGTGGAATTACGCAATCGTTATAGAGGGTCCCTTTAACGAATCGCGCACTGCGTTCTGCACAGGCAATTATTTCTTCGTTATGACAAATACCGCTGCAGAGTGAATATAATTATCTTCATGGTTACGCCATACCTTAGCGGCATTGTTGCCTACAGGCCAGCCATATTAGCAGCACATATACAATTCGGAGCTTCCAATTAAAGCCTGGCAAGAGTAATGGCTGTCTTGACTTCATTTGCTGTTCGCACAATTGTCACTAAGGTCTTCTGTGATTACAGATTGTAGTGTAATTGCATACGTTAACGGAATCAACAGTTCAGAAGCTGCGAGCAGCGGTAACAATCTGAGGAGATGACTCCAGTGTGATGAAGATGAATGAATATATTAGAGCTCAGTTAACCTTCTTCTCGTTGTGTTACATAAAAACATAGGACTTTGGTGATATTCAAAATTTGAAGAAATTTTGTTTATGCGAATTGAGTGAAATGCTCACTCACATTAGCAGGCGCAGTGGTGGCATATATCTACAGTGATGTTGCATATTTGGAAGAGTCTAATGGTGGTAGATTGTATAGGCTATGCAATTAAATGATTTATGTTTCGAACAGTGTAATTGTTGGAACGATTTGATGCCATTTTTATTTACATATCTCACAAGAGAGCAGAATTACGTGGCAATTTTTGTTAAGATTGATGGGTACCGTGCATGCATGCGTTTTAAAAGATTTAACAAGATTTAACAAGATTGCCACCCAGAGAATTAACTCTAGGTAGCAGGTGGACAAGGAAGCCCTTGGCTTATCGAGAGTCCGACCTTTTTATCTATGTGTATCCCGCCCGTCTGAGGTATGTGTCGATTTTATTTTTAAACACATTCACGCTACTAGCACCCACACAATCAGCAGGTAATCTGTTCCATTCATTTACAGTCCTTTGTGAAAATGAAAACTGTCTTATATCCAATCTACTCTGCTCCTTTGCTAATGCAAGATCATGTCCTCTAGTCCTTCTATCTTTCTTAACTGAGAAAAACATATTTCTATCAATATTTTCATAACCCTTCAATATTTTAAACACTTCTATCTGATCTCCTCTCAGTCTCCTGGTCTCTAGTGTTGTTAAACCGCATTTTTTTAGGCGTATTTCATAACTAAGATCCCTCAGATTTTGTATCATTTTAGTTGCTCTCCTCTGCACTCTTTCTAGCATATCTATGTCCTTCCTGCGATGTGGCCTCCACGCTTGAATACAATATTCTAAATGAGGCCTAACTATTGTTTTGTACAGCGGTATTATTAGCTTTTTTTCCTTATACGTTATGTTTCGCCTAATTAATCCAAGGATTTGATTTCCCTTTGAAGCTGCAATTCCGCACTGCTCTGAAATCTTCATATCAGCACTAACGGTTAACCCTAAGTCCTTTTCTTTTACAGTAGTACTTAGTACAGTACCCCCCATTGTATATTCTAACTCTTCGTTCCCATGTCCTATGTGGAGGCATTTACATTTCCCAAAATTGAACATCATTTGCCACTTTTCAGACCATTTGATCAACCTGTCAAGATCATCTTGTAAATGCTGTCTATCTCCATCACTTTTAATCCTTCTAAACACTTTTGTATCATCCGCAAATTTCAACACCTTGCTTGTTATTTCATCATCCAAATCGTTGATGTATTTTAAGAATAATATAGGACCTAATACTGATCCCTGTGGTACCCCACTCAATACCGATTTCCTGTTTGAAGCCTCCCCATCAACTACTACACGTTGTCTTCTGTCAATCAGCCATTGTTCTATCCAGTTTATTATACAATTTCCTATGCCATGGGCCTTTAGTTTAAGCAGTAATCTTTGATGTGGTACTTTGTCAAAAGCTTTTTGAAAATCTAAGTAGACGATATCTACTGGTGATCCCTCATCTACCCACTTAGTGATTTCTTCCAAAAAACATAACATATTTGTTAAGCATGACCTCGCTTTAAAAAAACCATGTTGAGATGGGTTTATCAAGTTTTGTTTAACAAGAAAATCCACCATGTGATCTTTAATTAGTCTTTCTAATAATTTACAAATCACTGATGTTAAACTCACTGGTCTATAGTTCTCTGACTTGTTTCTCGAACCTTTTTTGAATAACGGTATAATGTTTGCTTCTTTCCATTCTAAAGGAACCACTCCCTCTTCTAATGACAAGTTGAAAACTGTTGCAAGTAAAGAGCCGGTGGTATGTATTTTTTTTATGAAACGTGTTCAGCATAACGATATGATGGCAATGACTGTGAAAAAAGTCTCAGAGTGTGCTCAAGTCCAGTTTTTTTTAATAATCTGACATAACGTTAACAATGGCTACCAATGGTTATCAGCTGTGTTTCGGCCCTGAAGAGGACTGTTGCTCCGAAAGTTAACAAGCAACTTGTCAAACTCCTCCACATACCCAATTGGAATTTGACACCGTGCAGGCCTGGGCGAGTATATCAAAGTTGTTCCCATTAAGCGGGTGTTCCTTCTCTCCGGAGTAGCGAGAGTCAACTTATAGTGCGAGTGCATCACCAATGAAGAAGTGATGAGGAGGGCAGATCTGGAGAGACTGCATGACATCGTCAAGGAGATTAGCTGGGTATGTGCTACGTCTACAGAGGGAGAGAGTTGCACGTGTAGCGCTGGAATAGGTCCCGGAAGCAGATAATGGGAAAAGAGGAAGGCCGACTAAGACCTGGCGCAAGACATTTATAGTAGATTTGGAAGAAACGGGAATCACCTGGAATGAGGCCAAAGAAGAGGCAAATGACCGTATCAGATGGAGGAACTTCGTCGCCCGATGTCCCGAACAGGAACAGGAGGAACTAAGTCAAATTAAGTATATTGTAATCGTACTATCGTTGACAGTTGGTACCTGTGAAGATAGTTCCGAGCAGTAGAGCGCCGGACACACACATGTTGGCCGGCACTGAGCCTTTCGTGCTCATCAAGGCTCCCATCCCTAGTGTCAGTATGATGCCCCAGATCTGAAACACAGCATTATTCCAGCCTGACAACGTGTTAATCATTACGTTGAAAGCATTCGCCTACCTTGCCACTACGACTGCGGCCCTAAAGGCGAAGCACGTACGTCACCCGCAACTGGAGTCTGATACCGCGGGGACAGGAAGCGCTGAAGACATGGGATTGTCTTCTATTATAAAATCCAGATGACATATCGTGTAATTATTCGTTATGTTAGATTTATTCATGGTTCCGTCGCTGTCTGATCCTTTTAATGTGTCTATACAGCATCTCTTCGGTCCAAAATAAACGAAATTAGTGATGTTAGCTATTCGTCACGCCGAGCCCAGTGCATTATGCAGACAGAGTCGCGCGATCGTTCAACGGACTGAATAATAATGTCGACCCGTTGCGCCTTGTTAGCATTGTATTTCGCCGTGGCTGTTTTGAAGACAACCGTTCCTCTCTTAAGAATCATGTCGAGTTGAAACTTACCACATTAAATAGTTAAGTCTATTTTAACAAACAAAATGAATTGCACACTTAAGAGCTATAATTTTGTATTAAATAATCACAAAATTCGTCCTAACAATTTACTAAATAGTCAGAACGTTACCTGTTTCATTAGCATAATCATTAGGTATTTTCCAAACGTTCAGAACTTCATATCATATTTCATCAGACTTATCAGCAGGCAGCACTATGTCTGCTCTATACAATAAACTAATATTTAGAATAGCGTTGAAACCGTTGAACTATGATAATTCATAAAGTATGAACATTTCAAATAGAATCACAGCCAATGTGCTAACCATTGTTTTCAACCCAGAGTGAACACCAGGAGACGCCAAGTGATATATAATTAGAACATATCGAGATTGACGTTGAAATGTTGTGTGAAAGAGATAGTCATCTAACACTAACACGTGCTGAAGGTTACCGTACAAACAGGAGTTGAAGTTTACGGTGCAAGACATGTGCGTCCCGTACGGTATTTCAAATGCGAAAAAACTCGGTGCGCGTTTGCAAGTCGAGGGATTATCTTTAACACGCTGCTCGTGTTGCTGGTAAAGTCCGCCCCACGGTTACTAACCTGAGCAGAAGCGTTGAGTAGTCCGGACGAGGTGCCTTCTGACTCCGGATATGTTATCTCGGCAGCAAATTCGAATCCCACCGGCAGATAACCCGTCATGAAAAACCTGTTTACACAAGCGGTAGCAGTAATTGGATGTTAGTAGATGTGACTTTAAACCGACCTTGTCTGTTCCTATTCTTCAATACTAGCAACAAATGCTCGTCACCTGACATTCGGAATGCCTTGGCAGTTGACAGTCGTGATAGTACTATTGACCAAATGTTAGAAGACATATAGCATCGTTACATAAACAACACAACGCGCTCGCAGATACTCGTTGTATGTACACAATAACGAAGGTCGGATAAAAAGTGAGGTTCATGTCCACCAATATGCCTTAGTCGTGATAGTTTAGAATTGTCAAATAATATTTGTATTGCTATGCTATTTGCATGAGGGTAGACAGTAGCAGCAGCAGCAACAGCAGCAGCAGCAGCAGCAGCAGCAGCAGCAGCAGCAGCAGCAGCAGCAGCAGCAGCAGCAGCAGCAGCAGCAGCAGCAGCAGCAGCAGCAGCAGCAGCAGCAGCAGCAGCAGCAGCAGAACAACAAGACCAACAACGAGGGTATTGATGGTGTAAACAAACAAATGTAAGTAAACCCACGAGAAGTGTGTTAAGTAAGGCAGCGATGGCAAGAATATGAAACAGGACAATTGCATCGCCAAAATAACAATAACAGTGTTTTCCAACACAGAAAAAGAGTGTCGCCATTTTCCTCCATCATGAATAGGTATGTTTGTTTGTTGATGTGCCTCCCTTGTTCAGGCTAAGAGTACAATGCCAGTGTTTTAACAATTAGTTCAGCAGCCACTCGGAATTGCAACATTAACCAACAGTGTAATAGCAACTAAGCACCTACTATTATACACTGATATAACATCAACATCAAGTTGAACTAATACTCACCCAAGTAGGCCACTGCAGAAGTAAACAAGTTGTATCTTACGAACTCTCAGGATGAACGTGAATAATGTCATTCCAACAAACGATAGTAAATAAATTACTACTGTTGTCGTCCTGAAAGCAGAAAAATGCACGTCACATAAGATACGTTCTGTGTTCCGTGTTCCGTGTTCCGTGTTCCGTGTTCCGTGTTCCGTGTTCCGTGTTTGCGCAGTGCACCTATGAAGTCATAATCGGATGCGTACGGTTACGACAGAACTAGGTTTGTTGCTATTATACAGAAATGAACAATAATAAATTGTGTACTAATTACAGAATGAATTATCTTTAGAGTATTACTTGTTGAAATTAGATATGGTAGATAGGATAAATGTATGCACAAAAAAAACCAGTTGCTAAAGATCGTTACTTAACATGTCATACCTCAAACACATGGAGCCAGTTTCATGAAGCGGCGTTACTTTACGCACAACTTGACTTTGTATTGGTCGTAGTTAAGTGCAACTAGCTGGTGTGACTTACGACCGGTTTCATGAGAACAATTTAACATTCGCGTAACTACGTTGACGTAGAATTTACCTAGTTACGTTGCGGTGGGGAATCCCTGTGTCCGCAGTAAAATGTAAGCACGCAGGAAATAATAATGAGCCATAAGCTATTTTTTCAGACGGAGAGGTGGCAGTGCTATTGGAGGTATACCAGCAGCACTGTCATTTGTTTCAGAGCAGATTTCCCAGTCAAGTTACTCAAAAATAGAAAACTCGAGTGTGGATAGAAATTGCCACGGCCGTGTCGGCTTATGGCATGTCTACAAGGAGACCCGGAGATGTCTGGAAGAAATGGATGAACATAAACCGGATAGAACAGGCAAATGCCGCATAGAAGGCGAAGTGGCCAAAGACAGGAGGAGGCCCGCCACCACACCGGCCATGGTTTGTGGTTTGTCACATGGTACTGAACACGTATTGACCAAGCCGTCCACCTACGATATTTGCCACATTGTGCACGATTCAGCACACTGTTGGTTTGATTATTCCGAGTGTATCGGCGACATCAATTTGAAAGCCCCCACAAGCGAACATTCGCAACGCCACCATAAGTTATATCGAGGGCGGCAGTCCTTCTTTCCGCCAAATTCGCCAGTCAGCCACATTATATCGTCTCTTCCAAACCTATAACGCTCAACTAGTTCATCGTCGTTTAACGAAACAAGAGGGTCATTCCTATCTCTGAACACTCTTTCTCGTCTAATGTGTCTTCTTTGCAGTTCATACACCAAACGCCAAGCTATTGATGATTTTAAATATATATCTCGTGTGTGCGTCTAGGAAGCATCTTAGAACTTGACGGAGTAGCTTTGATGATCGAACGCGGCCTACGACCATGCCCGATTGAGTGAGCTACCACGCCGCTGTGACGTAAGATTTAATTAGAGTGAGATGCAATTCGCAAATGCGCCATTTGAGAAAAGGCAACTTACTTGAAAAGTTTAGTTCTGTCGAGCCAGATGCCTGCTACAATGGACCCGAGCACTCCCGAGATAACTAACGTCAGACCGATCCCACCAGCATGCACCTCCTCGCCCTGCAAAACACGCGTGTCGCATGGTTTAGCTGTTGTCACGTAACTGAACACGGTTCACGTGATTAAGCTTATTTTGCAAATAACAATCACAACATTTCACTCAGTGGAGACTATTATGTTGATAAAATGTTCATATTTAAAATGACGGTTGTAATATTTATCTTGTGTGTGTGCTTCGTTCAGTCAGGATATGTGTAGAAAAAATGCAGTGTTGTTAACGTGTGACAATACCAATGGGATCGATATATCGAACGCATTACAAAACATAGTTGCGGTGTGAAGAAAGTTTCTAGAAACTCGATAATCACATTATGAGGACAGAAGTTAATAAGTTATACCTCGCCACACTTTTGTAAATACCATGGACATGTAATTTGTAATGACTTATCGGATGAGGCCGACACTCAAGCCAAAGAGTAACATGTTACGTCAACAATTTCACATTTGCTCAACTGCTATAAAAATAAGATACATGTCGGTAATATTTATATGTGTGCTCTGTGGGTAGGCCTAAATGATAAAAACGATCATTATCAGCAATTTATTGTGGCCCATAAAAATTCATACAGGATATTGAACAATTTGCCTACGAGATGTAGCGCTAGCCACATGTTTGTTACTGCTAATGTCAGCTCATGTAAATGTGTCACAAGAACAGCCATTTTTAGCTTAATGGTTAGGATTAACATGTCTCTGAATCCCATTATTCAGAGCAGTGTAACTAGTGACATGTACTGTAGGACTATGTCGAAACTGTGGTATCAGTGGGTCCTGGTTTTACATAATTTTATATTTATTGTTTGTCTGAAATAAAAACTATATATATATATATACATTATATAATATTATACAGTTATATATACATAGTTTATATGCACATACATAGTTTATATATATATATATATATATATATATGTGTGTGTGTGTGTGTGTGTGTGTGTGTGTGTGTGTGTGTGTATGTATATATATATATATGTATATATATACAGGTATGTATATACTGTATATAATATATGTATATATATACGTATATATATATGCATGGGCATATATAAATATATATATGCATGGGCATAAGGAACATTGGACATAAGTAGTTTGACCAATTGCCAACGTTGTCCTTATAACGAGAGTCCACCACAATTAGCAATATCGTCTTCATAAACAACACTAAGCATGTATACTAGTCTTCAACAATTCTAAAGAAAACATGAGGGTGGCCTTGATGCGTTTAACAGAACAACACCGACCGCCTCGCATCGACATGGCACCTTGTTGCTAACCAGCACAATTAGCCATTAATCTGCAATCACACAAAGACACGAAGAGAATGTGTGTGAGGTGAGTCAGTCATCCGTACGTGATGTCCTAATTTGCAATGGTAATTGACACCGTGCACGTATAGTCTGACATGTAGCTATCGTGTTCGCCTGTCTTTAAACGGAGGCCGTCTGTTCCTAATTTTTCATTTATTAATCAACATAATGTTCGTAGGACTATACTAATTATGTTGATGGTATACTGCCCGCCAAATTGCGTTTACTAAGCCCGTCACAAGGTTTGCAATTTGGAAAGAACGACCCCTGGATATGTTCAAATAGTAAACAAAACATACAGTTTTAAAACAAGTTTTATTAGCCATACGGTCGAGTGGGGCTGAGTTAGCTGCAATACCCTTTGATGTTCTACAGTGTCCCATTTTTCTACGCTCAATGCAGCAGATGTCCTGTTACAAATTACTACGCCCGCTAATTCCGGGCAGAGGAACTGACTGGCTACCTTTAAATCGCCAGACGTAACACGGATGGATGGATGGATGGATGGATGGATGGACGATAAAACACTTACGGGAAAATACTCGATGACAACCGCGTTAAGCAATGTCCCAATTGCATAGTATGAGCCTGTGTTTATCCCTGAAACAATCAAACGGAGTATGTCAATAGAAACACATCGTGTGAAACTACATTTTTGACAAAACCAAATAGTGTCTATATTCTTTTTGAAAACTCGTAACATATATATTATACATGGTTTGCTTTGCAACCGGAAGCCGCACGTGTGAATAAGAATACCAAATTATCGATCACTGCTCGATCGTTCTCCAGTAAAGCGTTATTGATCCTAAAACTAAGTGGACATAGTCGTGAGAATTTAACGTCTCTCGATATCCTCTTTGCGTTAACTAAACGGCGCAGTGGCTCGTTAAGGTCTCGGTCAAGCCTTCATTCGATGCTCCGGCCAAAGTCCACTAGCGTACACGGATGCCTTATTCCGTTAGAGGAATTCAATAGCAGAAGCTGACTAATGTTCGCGGATAGCCGAGAGAATGACAAATTGTCCGCGCGTGCTTGTCTGGTCAAGGACACTCTCGGGACAACTAAGAACGTTCTAGAATCGAGGTGAGCGGTACTAGTTTACTTCGTGCCAATCATAGCCCAAGGAGGACGTTGACGTTGGCGTACTCCTATCAATTAGTGTCCTCGCTGTGTTTAGTGCACATGGCAGAGGTCCATATGTCCACTCTCTGACAGTATTAATCCCTGCAGTCCGCCTTCGGGTACGTCTAATTTTCCCTAAGCCTTTGATTGACGCGGCAATAAAGCTGTCATTTCGCAGAATCTAACAGTACCATGAACTATGAGTCTACGTAGACGATTTATTAGCTAAATGGCGATGAATTATTATTTAGATTAACAAACACTATGAAGACAATTATTATTATTATTAATTTCGGATGTAACTAAGACGGATACGCATGTTATTATTATGTCGAGAACTCCATTCACTCACTTGTTTGTTAACCGCACTAAACTGGCCAACCATCGAGAGCAGAGCAACGTCGCAAGATATATATTTTCCACAAAGTGTTATATCATAAAATCTTCGTCGGTCGGCCAAACTACTTAAATACGTTTTTCGCGTCACACTAAACGGTCTCATCATTTCTTTCATCCATCATTTAAAACCGACGTGTTTCAGAAAACTTCTTTCCGCGTACAGCTTCTGACTTGAATTCCCCAATATACCAAACTATGATAACTTCGACTGTTAAATGCAGAGTAGAGAATAATGTACCAGTGCATGTATTAGACAATATATGCACAGCATCCTTAAGCATTATTTCAACAATTGGTATATCAACTTCCTTTAATGACAGGTTTTCCCAAATCGACTTGTTCTGTCCACGGGGTCATAGGGCATAGAATGGTTCCTTCCTGTAGCAAAGTACGTGTAGAAGGAATACGTCGAAAGCCGTGACTATACCTTACTCCAAGGACAAACTGTCAATGACAACGTTTCCACGAAGCGAGACATGACAGTGCGCCTGTCAAGCGGACAGTTCCCAAGGTAAACCGACACTTCACATAATATTATAACCGTACTCCAACCGTCCGATCTTTTCATCTTCTCAACGCGACCGAATTTTCTTTGCAACCCGAAACCAATTAGTGTGTAGACAGACCTGCTGCGCCATCTCCACGGGTTTAAAGATAGTTTCTGCGGCCACTAACCGTGTTTCAAATTTCGATTATGCGTTCTCATTAATGTCTGTTTATTCGCGTGACTCACGCTTCGGTGTAACAGGCATACCCGTCTGCGTCGCGCTCGGCGTGTCTCGTTGTGCAGAGACATCGGACATGGAGTGTCCGTATACATGTAGTCGGCACAGTTACATTCATATAAGAACTAATAAAAAAAATTGTAAATAAATAGTCAGTAAAATAGTAATTACTAAACAACAAGACTAGCAAATAACAATCAATTAATAAAGATATGTATTTATTCGTTTAACTACTGATGCTACTTTAGTGTTTGCTTCACCACGTCGTCTTCAGTTTTGCTTAGCAATGGCTTAGCAACATTTAATCGCTTGATTTATCGTTATTTAATTTTTAATCAATTGTAAACACTCCAGAACAGAACTCGACTTAAAATATCAGTTGTTATATTACCATTACATAATACAGACACGGCGAAATTCCTCGGGGATTCGCGAATGAGTTTCTGCATATCATCCAATATATCCATCTGTTTAGTAGCACGGAATTATTTCATTACCAAAATACATGTGACATATCGTTCCAGCGATGCACGAGATAACACCATGCTGAGAAGAACACGTTCAGATCAAATCTATATTACGTAAATCTTCCCTGTAATAAAATACATTAATTTCTCTAATCAAATCTTTCATTGGTGTTGGGACATTGTATATAAAAGTGATGAACGATTGTATTTAATCCGCTTTTGCGTATCACAAAGTAAGATAACAAGTATCGTTTTGGTTGTATTAAAATTATAATTATGCGGTTTATTTTGTTTGTACTCACCGTATGTCACAAGGAGGATGATAAAGCCCTTGTGGGAAAAGAGGCGATGGAGAGAGCCTCTGTAGTCCTCGTGAGTAACAGCCTCCAACAGAGCTGCTTGGGCCGGACTAGGGGGCGCTGGTGGCTGTTTCCGGAACACTGAAACACGTGACCTGCATATGACGTCATCAAATCATGGAAACTCAAACCAAAATAATGGCTGTTGATTAATGCAATGCGGTTTCAGTTCAGCTGTTACCGTCCATACTGTATGTGTATAGGAACGCGAACAGTGCTGAATGTTCTGTGATCTTACAGTTTGGCCATAAGCGTGTTGTTTACAAAATGAAGACACGGACATCATACGAGGATATGAGTTACCATGACAACGCACGTGACAATAACCGAAAATGTCCCACAACACCCGGAAATATCCTAGCTTAAAGGTTGTTTGTCTGTTCCGAGTTAACCTTGTCATTAATAATTAACTGCTTATTAATAATAACCGTTATTGCGACCGCCCTGAACATAGAAATGACGTGGGGTCTGTTGTGGTCCGTTGTATGGCAAATTGATTTATAATCGGAATGTTTTGTTCACATTTTGCGGCTTAAAATGTCCAAAGTTGAACAATGATTTTTGCTTTTTAAACTAAATTTGGCGGGTAAGATTCCTTCAACACATCTATTCTAGCAACACATTTATTCTACTTCGAAGAACATATAGACGGATCCAGGGGGCTGGGTAACACATGCCCCCCTAGACCTTTGGAATTTGGCGTGCCCGTAGACCTTTACGAATGTGCCCACATGATCGTGTCCCCTAGACCGTTGGAAACGAGCCCCTCTTCAGGTTATAATAAGCTGAAGTTACGCCGACGCGGCGGTGAAAAGCAGCACACCCGACCCCCCGTTTTCCGATGTCACAATCGGGGAGTCAGGCGAACTGAAGCTGAAGAAGAGCTGAAGATAAGGCCGCGCAACGACGAAAATTGTTCTAGAATAATCCTTTAAAAGAAAGCAGTTTGTTCCTAGTTTTTTCATTTATTCATTAATATAATTTTCTTAAGTTTATACTAACTAGGTTGAAGGAATACTGCCCACCAAATTGTGTTTAGTGAGCCCGTAACAACGGTCGCAATTTGGAATGTACGAACCCGGAGGATGTTCAAGTATTAAACAAAACATCAAGTTTCAAAACAAGCTTTATTGGCAATACGGCTTAATCGGGCTGAGTTAACCTCAATACCCTTTGATGTTCAACGATGTCCCATTTCCCCACGTTCAACATAGCAGACCTCTTGTTACAAATTACTACGCCCGCTAATTGCGGGTAGAGAAACTGACCGGCTCCCCTTAACCTACCGAAGACGACGATGACAAAGAAGACGGTGCTGACGACGGCCGTGCTGTAGAGCATGATGCTCAGGTTGTAGCCGACCACAGACAGGTCCTCGTCGTTGCGTACTATCTCTGTCGGGATGAGGAAGCCCATGGCTACACCAATCTGGAACACACGCACACGGTGATAATGATTACGACAACGACAATCGTGGTGATGATGACAATGATGATGATGTTGATGGAATCAACGATAATGACGACAACAATGGTAATAATAATTATAACAACAACAAGGGTGAAATATAATGTCAAACTGGAGTGGTCAACACCTGCGGAATTAACATTTCTTAATGGGATGGAGAGCAAAATGTTTGGGACTCATTGGTAGACAGGGCCGTTGGGTGGTTTATTTTTGGGGGGAGGGTTGCGTTTTTCAGCGTGGGCTTATGGCGGTCGAACAGTAATGTGACGCATGCTACAGTGGCACCAAGGAAAGTTTGTTTCTTTAGATAGACTGTCTCCAGGTATGGTTTGCAGCCTGATAGGAACGTATGCATGGACTATACGGCTTTATACAGAAATCCAAGTCGAAAATACCGTTTCAACCAAACCAGTGGCATTTATGCTAATGCAGCAGTCAGATTACAACTGGAATGCAGTTTAGTTTTTGTAACAATGGCATCCATTATTTCTTTCAGTTTCAACTGCTTCTGGCTGGTGACTGGAAATAAGACTTTTGTTTGGGGTAGTCTACCAAAATAGTGCATATTCTTGATTGCTCAGACATCCAAGGTAAAGAATACGACCAATATTTCACTTCATATCATTAGTTACGAAACGTGTATGCGACCTCTTGCGTTTGTTAGAACTTTTATGTTTCGAGGATACCACTAACAAACAAACGTAAAATTACGATGTCTTCTTCTCAGCTATATTTATGGAAAACAAGAGATACGCAAATCTTAAACGTCCTAGAATACGGGCTTGTGTTGACTTATAGAGGAGCTACATGTAATACCATGGCTTGCGTTCGACAACATTTTATTTACATATAGATAAATTTCAAGAGCGGAAAAGCAGGAAAGTTGGGTTCTTATATAGCGCTGTGTCCAGTCCTTGTGACTGCTCAAACACTTAACCCGTCCCGCCCCTAGCAGACATGTTCATTTGAACACCTTTCTGGGAAAGAATTCAGCCACGCTATATTTAGTACTCTGCGAAGGCTATTCGTACACATATAATCACCACAGTCTATAGTCAGGTACTAATTCATACAGCTGAGAGAATTGAAACAACGTGGAGTGAACGAAATTGCAGCAAGCTTCGAAACGGCGACAAGAGGAATCGAACCCGGATTATCTCGATTGAGAGTCCAATTCTCTAAATAGCACGTCACCGCGTAAGATCGTAGCACCAAATATCTTCCAGTCAACTGAACACTAGAATGCGTTCGAAAGAACACACAGAGAAAGCGGATCTGTTGATGGTATTGTGTGCCATATAACAGATGCGCTCGGTCCGTATTTTATGGGTTATATTCTATGAAATCCCGGTTTTTAATAGCTCGTGTGTTTCCAGAAGTGAATAGTTCATGTTCGTACGCCGTCTCATAAACTTTGTTTCGTAACTAATGTGCATTGCAGTACCTTCCAAAGTGAGCTCAGGTGTTGCCGAGCAACACGCTACAAAATACTACTTTCAGGGTCCTGAACCCGGAGTGTGATCCCGCGGTCGTGGCCTCGTCGTACACGTAATACGTGCTTATAGCGTTTTGAGAAAACCCATCACTTCTCTTCGTTCAACAATTGAGCCAGCCCAACACAATAGGGTGTGTGTGTGTGTGTGTGTGTGTGTGTGTGTGTGTGTGTGTGTGTGTGTGTGTGTGTGTGTGTGTGTGTGTGTGTGTGTGTGTGTGTGTGTGTGTGTGTGTGTGTGTGTGTGTGTGTGTGTGTGTGTGTGTGTGTGTGTTTGAACAAAGCAGTCGCAATCTCGTGTTGTGAACACAAACGTATCGTTACATCGTACGCTATATACAGAACGGGCAAACACAACGTATACAACGTGCATAACAACGTACTGTATGGTAGTATATACAATAGACGGTAGACACACCTTATTACAACAGGCTTTAATCCAAATTGTCCAAATGTTTGTATTTGTGCGGTTTGGGATTGTTCCCTTCATAGCGTTACGTGTTCACTAAGGGGTTTCTGCAACTCTCCGAACATCATGTCATGGGATGTCAGCTTATCCCAAGCATGGGAAACAATCTCTGTTTAGAAGAACAATTTCAATACCTACAGTATGTTTGTGTGGTGGTCTCATTATAGTTTATACTACTACTACTACTACTACTACTATTACTATTACTATCACTACTATTACTACTACTTACTACCACTACTACTACTACTACTACTATTACTACTACTACTACAATAACAAAGAACAACAACTACTACTACTACTTCTACTACTACTACTATTACTACTACTTCTACAACAACTACTACTTCAGTGGAAGTAAGCCAACTTAAATAAATTAATGATAAGAAAAGTCTTGAACATGGAACTTAGGAGCACTGTAGCACAGTGGATAGAGCACCGGACTACCAATTGAGAGAACCCGGGTTCAAATCATGCCGTGTCGAACCTTGGGGAAGTTCGTTCACTCTACGTTGGGTTAGTTCACTCAGCTGTATGAATGATTACCGGGCTATAGACAGTGGTGGGTATTTGTTTACAAATACTCTTCGCTGAATGCTTCCCAGAGAAGTCGAGATGGTCTTCGATTAAACCAGGGAGTAAGGTATAAAGCGCTTTGAGCAGTCCAAAGACTGGATACTGCATTATATAAAAACCTTTCTTGTTTTATACTTGTTATGTATGCCTCACCTGATTGCCAAACACGCCGATGGAGGTTGCCGTCGACACCTCGTCGGGGCCGAACCAGACGGCGGCGAGGCGGGCAGGGATGCCGAGAACGAAGATCTGAGCGACGGCGCAGACGGTCTGGCCCGCCATAAGGATGAAGAAGGAGCCGGGGTTGACGGCGACGCACTTGATCCAGGCGCCGAGAGCGTTGAGGAGCGTGGCGAGGATGATGACGACCCGGAGACCCCGGCGGTCGAGCAGCCAGGTGGCGGGCAGGATAAGAGGGATGTAAGCCAACATGTAGACCATCGACAGCCAGTGGATGGCCAGCTGACAGACACCAGGACAGAGAGTAACGGCGTTTATTTAGACATGAATACGAAAACGTGTTAATATAAGGCATATGTATGTAAATATACTCTTATACACAATAATAGTTATACATGGTAATAAGACATGTGTATGTGAATATACTTATGCATACATGCATGCATATGTATACGTATACGTATACGCATGCATAAATACATACATACATGAATACATGCATACACGCATATATGCATACATACATACATACATACATACATACATACATACATACATTCATGCATACATACATACATGCATAGATACATAGATACATACATACATACATACATACACACATGCGTACATATGTACATACGTACGTACACACACACACACACACACACACACACACACACACACACACACACACACACACACACACACACACACACACACACACACACACACACACACACACACACACACACACACACACACACACACACACACACACACACACACACACACACACACACACACACACACACACACACACACACACACACACACACACACACACACAAACAAACACACACACACACACACACACACACATACATACATACATACATACATAATTATTCGTGTGTGTGCGAGTGTGTGCATGTTCGCGCGTGTTCGCATGTTCGTGTGTACGTCTTTGCGTGCGTGCGTGTGTGTGTATATGTGTGTACATGCGTACGGGTAAGCGTGCGTGCATGCGAACGTATATTTGGTATGTGATGAATTTGTGGTGTGTGTGTGTGTGTGTGTGTGTGTGTGTGTGTGTGTGTGTGTGTGTGTGTGTGTGTGTGTGTGTGTGTGTGTGTGTGTGTGTGTGTGTGTGTGTGTGTGAGTGTGAGTGTGTGTGACAGAGAGAGAGAGAGAGAGTGTGTGTGTGTAGGTGTGTGTGTGTGTGTGTGTGTGTGTGTGTGTGTGTGTGTGTGTGTGTGTGTGTGTGTGTGTGTGTGTGTGTGTGTGTGTGTGTGTGTGTGTGTGAGAGAGAGAGAGAGAGAGAGAGAGAGAGAGAGAGAGTGTGTGTGTAGGTGTGTGTGTGTGTGTGTGTGTGTGTGAGAGAGAGAGAGAGAGAGAGAGAGAGTGTGTGTGTGTGTGTGTGTGTGTGAGTGAGTGAGTGAGTGAGTGAGTGAGTGAGTGAGTGAGTGAGTGAGTGAGTGAGTGAGTGAGTGAGTGAGTGAGTGAGTGAGTGAGTGAGTGAGTGAGTGAGTGAGTGAGTGAGTGAGTGAGTGAGTGAGTGAGTGAGTGAGTGAGTGAGTGAGTGAGTGAGTGAGTGAGTGAGTGAGTGAGTGAGTGAGTGAGTGAGTGAGTGAGTGAGTGAGTGAGTGAGTGAGTGAGTGAGTGAGTGAGTGAGTGAGTGAGTGAGTGAGTGAGTGAGTGAGTGAGTGAGTGAGTGAGTGAGTGAGTGAGTGAGTGAGTGAGTGAGTGAGTGAGTGAGTGAGTGAGTGAGTGAGTGTGTGTGTGTGTGTGTGTGTGTGTGTGTGTGTGTGTGTGTGTGTGTGTGTGTGAGGGTGTGTTTCTGTGGTTGCGTGGTTGCGTATGTACCATTAATCATTATACTGTTGTAAATACACATGCCATACAGACACAAACACAGGCATGACAGTAATACAGCCCACATCCAAACGACGATAATTTTTTTTCTCCAAAATTTCATTTAATGGATGCCTGCACTTTATGAAAAATCAATAAAAAAGATCTAGTACGAGCATAAATCCTTAGAACATATCCTGAACTTCTCACTAAGTACCCCGCTGCAGTAATGATATGGCTATGTTTACTAGACTTGTGCCAACTTCCGAACGTGTACGTCCCGGGAAGTATCCGAGGTCTCCGGCGAGAGGTTCAGCGTAATTAAATACCCGGCAACAAGTCCCTCGTACCGCCGCCGTGAGCTCATCCTACCTGCTGCTGATAGGGCGTCCCGGGCAGACTCTCGTTGTAGTAGCGGTTGATGATGTTGCCGATGATGTTCAGATGGATCCATTGGTAGGAGTTGATGGCCGAGCAGCAGGAGAACAGGCCGACAATCAGCCAGCGCTGGCGGTACACGCGTGGGATGGCTGAGCCTTCCGCCGCCGGCTCCTTTTGTTTGAGCAGTTGGCTGCCCGCTGCAACACCAACGATCTCCGTTAGTGGAGGCAGACGTGGTGAACAGTATTGACAACAGCGCATTGCAGTGAAGACACCGATAGCAGTGGTGAAAATGACAGATGCAGGACAAAACAACATTTTTGGAATCAACATCAGCAATGACGGGTCTGAAGATCAACAGAGGCAAAACCAAGATCATGACAATACACGGTAGGAACGACAACGCAATTATACCAGGAGGAGAGCCCCCGGGGTAAGTGGATTCTTTTACTGACTTAGGGAGCGTGATAGACAAACGATGTCGTACAGAGGCAGATGTTACTGCAAGAGTGGGCAAGGCACGGACAGCATTCCTGATAATAAAAACATCTGGAATGCCACACAAAAATAAAACAGTCAGATTTTTATCTCCAACGTAAAATCAGTATTGTTGTATTGCTCTGAAACATGAAGAATGACAAAAACAACATTAGGCAAAATCCAGACTTTCCTTAACCGATGTCTGCGAAGAATTCTACGCATAAATAGGCAAGACAACATGAGAAACGAGGAGCTATGGGAAAGGACTAGCCAAGAGCCCGTCGCAAAGCAGATCTTGAGAAAAAGTGGGGTTGGATTTGACACACGCCGACAGTGGTTGCATGTAACGAAGTACAAATATTTCGTTACAATATCTAAGCAGTTTTTTAAGTAATCGGCATGTAACGAAGTACAATTTTAATAAAGTACGTTTACTTGTAACGAAGTACTTTTATCTAAAGTAACAATACTTTTTACTTCGTTACCTTCCTTTACTTCGCGAAATACTTCCGTTACAATATTTCCGTGTCTAGAGGATCCTATCGCCGATTTACCGGCCAGGTCGCAATCGTATTTCCATACAAACCTCGCTTTGGGGTAGCGCGTCAACGCTGACCTCTATAAATGAGAGATCACCGAACGGGAAGTCGT
>OZ023218.1:23501296-23583796 GCA_963995525.1 Escarpia spicata | reverse complement strand
TTTAAGAATAAGAGGGAGCACTCCTTCCATTCACCAGAAGATTGTAGAAATAACAGCATTCTCAGAGAGCAGGTAAGTATAAATGCATTTTTTACCATTCAAAGTAATTTTCGATCTCTCCACTGTGAACCACATACAACTTAAACTATCATAGAATGTTAGTAGCAACAAATAACAACATTAAAACATGGGGAGTAAGCTAGGTAAATAAGACGAACCATTCTTAAACATGTGACAGAGTAATCACAGATTTTCATGCACACATCCTGTTGGGGCTAACGTGGACACTTGTGATGCGGCTAATTGGGACACTTAAGATGGGGCTAACTGGGACACTTGTGATGGGACTAATTGGGACACTTGTGATGGGGCTAATTGGGACACTTGTGATGGGGCTAACTGGAACATTGCCCCACTTAACACCAGTGACATTTCTGAAATATTCGGTGGGAAACCCTATGTAGTGTGACACGTGACATAATAGATCACACTTAGTAGATCTGAACAACTACTTCTGACTCAGGCAGACGTGACGTTTTCATAACTACAACAGACAGTTGACTTTAATTTCTAACATGAGCTTTTATATTTCATGTGTTTGCTGACCAACAAATAAATGGAAAAAAGATATTTTACTACTCAGAGTTATAGCCTATAGGCCCATAGGCGCGGGAACAGGATGCAGCTGCCCCCTGAAGTTTCTCTAGGGGAACATATGGTTCTGCCCCCCATTAAATGTGAGCGTGAATGTTTGTTTTTGTGGCGAGCGTCAATGGCGGGTGGAAATCGTATAGACGATTAATGTGTATTTTGTCGACTGTGAAAGGTGTGTGCAATTGGAGGGCAGCAATGTGGTTTTCTGTCCCCCTCCCAGTAATAGGCGCGCGGCGGCGATTTTTTTTATATAAAGCACCCCCCCCCCCCCCCCCCCCTTCTGTCTTCGGATGTTATCATTTCAGCTGAGATAGCGGAGAGAAGCTGTAGAAAATAAATTTACAGCAGCGGCGTTGTAAAAAATAAAATTTTAAACAGCACTGTCCCCTCCATGTTCGGATGTCATCGAGTTCACAGCCAAGACAGCGGAGAAGCTGAAGTTACAGCGGCACAGCGGCGAAAAATTTCCAACAGCTCCCCCCGTCTTCCGATGTCACAGTTGAGCCAACAAAGACAGCCACAAAGTGAAGGAAGATGTGAAGATATGAGGCGGCGCGGCGGCGAAATTTTGTCGGTGGTGCTGAAGCTCCGGTAGCCCCCAATATAAATTTCGTTCCCGCGCCACTGTATAGGCCTGTATATATTCTTCATTGATAGATGTCCCAGAAATGGTATGGGCATGTGATGATACCAGGAAGAAGAAGGAGATGACGACCGAAGAACAGATGGAAAGACACGGAAATCGTGGGTTTGAGTGCAGATGTGGTGATGGACAGGGCGACGTGGAGAAAGAAAATTACCAGCCATACCGACGACCGCAGATGACGGGAAAAGTCAGAGAAGAAGAAGATTGATAGATGTTCCAGTTGGCCCCATACAGTGTCACAGTTTACCCCGTATACGGGATCAACTGGGACACACAATTTGTGCGCATGTTTTTGTACGCTGAGTGTCTTTAGACGGGAAGGTAATTTAATATACCCATCCATTATGTTAAAAAAAGAAATGTGTTGTTTACCTTGCACCAGGGCCTCAATCAGAATCAAATTTGTGCCAGTCAGATTTTTTTCCGACAAAGCGGTCTGGCACGCGATCGGACGCGACGAACGAGCATTCGCATGCTATGCAACCATGAGTATATATATAATTATATATATATACATACATACATATATATATATATATATATATATAACTGCATCGGAAATTTTTGTAATCATACTTAGTGTGTCCAATCATAAAATATAAAAATAAAATAAAAGTACATGTTACCATTTATGAAGGCAAAGGCAGAGAACATGGCTGAATGTATTTCTCAAATGATGCATTTTCTGTTTAAAAGTGAAAAAGAAGCCCATTTCTGTTAATAAAAGTAACATTTTATTTCAAAGTTAACTTTGAAAAATAATACATTCTGTCAAACATTTAAAATATAACATATCTCTGTATCTAAATAATATTGTTTTATTTTGTGGTTAGCTTTTTAACAACACTTATTTGTGTAATATCTGCAACACAATAACAACAGTACATAATCAATTTAGATAATAAAATAATTCCTGTCACACAATAACATAAATACCTGGAAAAAACGTGGTAAATAAACTACGAAACGCGGGCTATATTACTATGAGCCAGCGTAACCTAGGCTGTTGTTATTCCTTCGGGTTTTGTGTTCGAAACCGGAATATGTACACTCGTGCGTATTCTAACGATGTGACAATTACATTTAATTAGCAACATGTATTCAATGCGCTTAGCGGAAAATAAAGTCAGTATCATTTACAGTGTTGGTGATTCTATTTTTTCAGCGTTTATAGAGTTTCCGTTCGAAAACAAATCCCGTTTCGAAATGTCGATTACGCGGAATTCCATCCGTTTTCCAAAAACGCGTCGTAATCGGCAAGTGCTTATTGTATCTCCCCGCCCTGACTTTGACCTCACGTAGGATTATTTAGTTTACGCAAGTGTTGGCTGCCTTTCAAACAACCACCACTAAAAGTTAAGTGACAATACTTATCCTAGCAAGTCGAGGCCTGGCTTATAATTATGGTTTATGGCGTGTGTCGGGCAGCTGGCCAGGCGATCCGGGTAGGCGACTTTCAAAACCAGTCTCCGTAGATTTTATAACTAGCTTTGTGGCAGTTTCAATGACGTAAAATATATAATAGCCTGGCTAGCCCGCACAATAAACGACATGAATGGACCCGTCCACAATAAATTTAAGACCGTCCAAAAACGCAATTTTCGAATTTTAACCGTCCAACTAATAGTTTGGTGCCTACGTTTCTATTACTGACCTGTGTGTGGTGAAAAAAGTTAATTTTGTCCCAGTTAGCCCCCCCCCCTACTCTGTTGGCATGGGGCCAGACACAGTGAACGCAAATTAAACGCCAAAACGGCTTATGTGTATTAACAATTGTGGTAAGTTTTGTTAATTTGCAATACACAAGTAATGAGTCGTCAATATATTTAGAAGGTGGCATTTTATTGTTTGAATGGCTAATCGTTATGAATCAGATAATCAGGTCATGTCACTATATAACGTCTTGAATCGCGCGGTGTCATATTCTCTACTTTGCACCCATTAGGAGATAATTATGTTCATCTGAGCACCATATTGTATTTTCTTGCAAGCATCCAGCCATGCTGCAATTAATGCGCAAACCGTATCCATATGTAAAATTAGACATATATACACCGCTGTATTCATTTATACAACGATGTGAACTGAAACAACATAATAATTTTACAGAGCAATTAATGTTTAAATATTATGTGTATTATATGTTCGGTATTTTTCATCGTTATGCATGATAAAACGTTGCTTGACCTACATTGACCGCTTATCTTCAACACGAACGCGTGTAGCATACCGGCGGTATATTTGCGGAATCATTGGACCAGAGCCCCCTTTGAAAACGTAGCCGTGTCCCTCTTTGGCCTTAACGAGATCGTACATACGCTACGGTTTCAAACATAGCAGATGCCCACACCCACCGATAACCTAAGGCAGTGCATTTCGTACGCCGTATCCACGGGGGTGTTGAGTGAACTCTGCGGTTATTTCGACACAGATCCGTAAACAATTGTATTGTTCCTTCATTACTCGTAAGTTGCGGTGTAAAGATTGTGATTTAGAGTATCACCTATTGGATGGTGTTGAAATTGTTACAATGGAGTCAGCATCAGCAGGGATCACATGATTGATGCTAGGTATAGGGTGGAGGTACTGAGGTTTGAAGGTAGAATAGAACAAACGAGTCCAGAACCCGACAGAGCAAAGAAATGTAAACTGGTCTCTTCTGTGGAGAGAAACCATTACGGTGCGGTTGGCAAACATGAAGTCTTTACCCAGTGGTGGCTTTGACGTTGAATTTCTCCATGCATATATAGAGTAGAAGAAATACCGTGGGTATGTGGAATATATATATATATATATATATATATATTATGAGTGAATGTTAGATTAGAGGTATTGGCTTAAACATCTGTTTTTTACATTGTTATGTTAGGACTTAGAATATGTAAGGTGGTGAGGTTGTTATTACTAATGGGATATTGGGTCCGGATTATATATATATGACCTCGCGAACTGACCTATATATATATATATATAAAAGCATGGCGCGCGATTTGGAAGACGTGAAGGGGTCATATTCTAGTTAGACTTCCTGTTTGGTTATGAAGAAAAGTAGTGTATTTTTGAGAAATTATTTGTTACAAAATTCACATGCTGTGACATAAGTGCATTTGAGTAGGCAAAGTTTCATGTGTGATTGTATAAGGTGTTGATTGTAAAATGGTGAATTTCTAGATGTTTTGAATAAGCGGAAGGATATTTGGCAGCAATTTGCCTGTGTGACCTCGATCGCGTATACACGGCTGACACACAACAAATATTGCTTTGATATAGGTCAGTTCGCGCGGTTCACTCGCAACAGGTGTTCTCTCGCAACAGATGTTCACTCGCAACAGATGTTCTCGCGCAACAGATGTTCACGCCATTGCCGCGTGCGCCTGTTTACTTGTCAGCAACCAATCACGGCACGATGGGCATACGTAGCGGGTGGGCGCGAATAACAAGTTGCGTGTGACGAATACACTGTAATAAAGGTGTTTAGTCGTGAGTGGTGGGCGGTGTTAAAGGAAATAAAAATAAGGCGTTAGCTAAAATCCTTTTTCCATGTGTACACAAAGTTTAACATTGTATGTAACATTTAACAACATTAAAACAATACGGAAAAAATGCACTTGTAGCATAAATTCGATTTTAAACCAGTCTGTGAAGCGATTCCCGCGGAAAATTTAATTTTAATGGGCTAGGCGATCACGCCGACCCTTTCCATGCATTCAGAGCATGTTTACAAGTATAGCTTTTGGGTCGAAACGAGCGTCAGAATGAGTTATTGTACAATATTCCGATGTAATACAAACACTAGTCATCGTAGAGGAACAAGCAGTTATCTTACGGTTCCACATGAATCGAATTTTATTTAAAACAATGAATGCGAATGGGCCTACAAGTCGACAAGGTTTCGCCGAGATTGGGCTCGTTTTTATAATAATTATACCGAATGCAACTAACGGGAGATAATCTACATCAATAAGCATACATAGCAAACATATATTGTATCCAGCTACAGAAAATAACGTGTATAATCTCATAATATTACTAGAATATCGATATATGAAGGAGTTATACAATTTATCGTAACAACTTAAATCATGTCAGCGAGTTTCTGCCGGTGCCGCTAGCTCAGTTTGTAGGCGCGTTGGTTTCTTATCATAATCGAGCGACGCCGGTTCAATCTTGACACCATGCAAACTATTGATTTTCTTTACACTCTGAATGCATGGAAAGGGTCGGCCTGATGCGAGTTTGAGTCGTAAGTGACGTCACATCTCGGCATCCCAAAAAGCGCGCCAAAAATATGCATATTCGAAAATGTCCGGATGCACAAAATAACATATGGAATTTCTAATTAATTGAATTTTTTTTGTTTGGCTTGGTGGACGTGGAAATAGCTGGATGCAATATAACATGTCAAGCAATAGGTGTTTTTATTCCCTTTAACTGGTCCGGAAAATGTGTTGCTCTTGTATGGCAATAAAACACACAAAGGACGGAACTAGAATATATATATATATATCCGGAAAGGTGTTTATACGCAACCGGTGATTTAAAACCTGTTTTTTTTCCGCCCGACCAGACCCGTCGGAGTTAAGGCCGGGATACACTGATGTTTCTTCACCCGACCCGACCAGACAAGAGCAGTCGGTGTTGGCTTAGTCGGGTTGGATCGGTGTCAGTCGGCTGGCGTATTCACACGTCCAATTGTAATCGGGGCCAGTTGGCGTCAGTCCGACGTATCCGAAAGACATTTTCGAAGTCGGCGTGCGAATATTTTGCCACTAGGGGTAGATCAACAGACCCCGATCAAGTCTGACTCAGTCGATGTAGTCAGGCATACTGACCGACCGAGTCAGTCTGGGTTAATCTGGTCTGGTCTGGTCTGGTCTGGTCGGGTCTAGTCAGCTCTGGCGAAAAAGTGTATGCCGGGCTTTACAGGAAAGTATTTATCAGATATTTTTTATAGTTGGTGAAGAACAGCGCATATAACCAAGAGGTGCCGTTTAAGCATGTACGCGTACATTTTGCTGACAAACAAAACACTAAAATAAGTCTGATTTGGTTCAGATATATTGATGAAAAGGGTTTCGACCCGACCGAATCTTCCGAACTTGTATAGCCGACATTATAAAAGAACGCGTTAAGAATATGATCTGTGCCTATTCATGCTGCACCCAGTTAGTCACTGCGTTGTCAACATCGTTATGTTTTATCTCCGCTTGCACTAGCTACAATCAATCGCTGCCATTAATAATCACAGGGACATATCAGTCCGGTCCTAATTATACGGCGTTCAACAGACCCATGATGAGAACGTGCGATATCGGGTGTTCATTCAACCCACTGAAGTGGGTTTCGATCAATCGCCGAAGGCCAGATATTAACTGAATGATCGTTGCTAGCTATGACGGTCCTCTTTGTCACACGACGGTTGTGGCGAAACAAATATAATTCGCGCGGCATAATGTATCGCCACAGACACGAGGGGAAGCGTCGTAGCGAGACGCTGTAGTTCGCCCAGGTGGCAGGAGAGCGATCGATAGTATAGCCGCCGAGCATAGGCCAGCCGGGTGGCTAAGCGTCGTTCTGTCAGCTTGAAGGCTGCTTGTCGTTCTTCGTGGAATTGGCCAGTGTGATATAACCGCTTTGTTATCACGCTGATATATCTCGCTTTTGTTTGGAAGGTTTTGTTCGGCTTCATGTGCTGCTGACGTTGCGGTCGGAGGTTGCGTAAACACGTTGCGTGGTGTTGATATTATCAGTGTGTGTGTGTGTGTGTGTCTGTGTGCGCGCGTGTGTGTGTGTCTGTGTGTGTATGTGTGTGTATGTGTGTGTCGGTGTGTGTCTGCGTGTCTGCGTGTGTCTGTGTGTGTGTGTGTGTGTGTGTGTGTGTGTGTCTCTCTCTCTCTCTCTCTCTCTCTCTCTCTCTCTCTCTCTCTCTCTCTCTCTCTCTCTCTCTCTCTCTCTCTCTCTCTCTCTCTCTCTCTCTCTCTCTCTCTCTCTCTCTCTCTCTCTCTCTCTCTCTCTCTCTCTCTCTCTCTCTCTCTCTCTCTCTCTCTCTCTCTCTCTCTCTCTCTCTCTCTCTGTGTGTGTGTGTGTATGTGTGTCTGTGTGTGTCCCTGTATGACCATGTGTGTCCCTGTGTGTCCCTGTGTATCCGTGTGTGTCCCTGTGTGTCCCTGTGTGCCCCTGTGTGTGTCTGTGTGTCTGTGTGTCTGTGTGTCTGTGTGTGTGTGTGTGTGTGTGTGTGTGTGTGTGTGTGTGTGTGTGTGTGTGTGTGTGTGTGTGTGTGTGTGTGTGTGTGTGTGTGTGTGTGTGTGTGTGTGTGTGTGTGTGTGTGTGTGTGTGTGTCTGTGTGTGTGTGTGTCTGTGTGTGTGTGTGTGTGTGTGTGTGTGTGTGTGTGTGTGTGTGTGTGTGTGTGTGTGTGTGTGTGTGTGTGTGTGTGTGTGTGTGTGTGTGTGTGTGTGTGTGTGTGTGTGTGTGTGTGTGTGTGTGTGTGTGTGTGTGTGTGTGTGTGTGTGTGTGTGTGTGTGTGTGTGTGTGTGTGTGTGTGTGTGTGTGTGTGTGTGTGTGGTGTGTCTGTGTGTGTAGATGTCAACGCTAAATCCATCGTTCATCCATCCCCTATTTCGCATACGCCTATGAATTATGCTAGTGCGCATGTGTTTTTCTTATGTGATGAACGCAACCTTGTTATAATGACAACTGTAACGCGTGCACGTGTAGCATCTGGGCACCAACAATCACGCTCTTTTTAGAACCATACCGTCACGAATAAAGATTGTCCGCGATAACCTCGGGGTAGGACACGTGCATACCGTACGCTTCCACATAATCAAACTAGGCCTAGCTACGGCATTGAATGTATGCGAACGAAAGCCTACGCGAAATGTGCTAATTATCGCTATGCCCGCTCAATACACCGACGGCTTTGCGTACACGCCTCCAATACGATACGAGCGTTTGTCGACACAAATATCCCTACTCACCCATTGTGCCGTTGTCGGTGTTCATGCGATGTGTAGCGGCTCCCTAGCCTATGTCGGGTATTTCCACAATATTTCCTAATCCGCGTTAGTCCATCTTGTCTCGGACAGCGTCCGTGCAGCTGATACGGACGCGCGTGCGTTCAACTGCTAGACGGAACAGAGAATAAATAACCAGCGCGCTCGGCGCAGAGAGATATGTTCGCTGGGGATCGTGTCAAAAGCCGACTGCTCTGTGCGCTCGTCGTTATGATTGCGGTATCGATTCGTAGACGAACTGAACATATGGCGTCGCAGCAGGTAAACAGGTACAGCGTGGAGTTACTCAATGCATTCCACGGTACAGCGTGGAGTTACTCTATGCATTCCACGATACAGTGTGTAGATATTCAATGCATTCCACATTATACGCGTTTCTCGTAGTCAATATAGATTTCAAAAATCATTTGGGTGGAACACTACCATATCCAGATTGAATACGGATATGCTTAGAAGAGAAACATAATCGTGATGCAGTAGATAGCCCATACAATGTCATGTATTCGTCACGCTAGTATAAGTATAACATTGACTGGCAAACGTATTGCAAATACTGTTGATGCTAGGCAGATGTCCGACAAAAGCTGCGGATTTTGTGGGATGAAGTTAATTTAGTAGCCTTGTAGAGAGCGAAACGCAATCGGAATAGAAATTATATTGGCCGGTTAATTAATGGAAAAAAAACACGTAATACGGTGATACAGAATATTAAAAGGGAACTGCAACGCAGCTGTTGTATTGCATATATTTAAATACATACTATTTAAGTACACATTGATAATGGCAAAAACCTGCTCATTTATAAGACACTGATTTTGTTCGAAATCTGTGTTCTACGCAAGTCCCAAACGAGTGGTTTGAATCGCGCCTATCTAATTAATGTAGATTTTCGTATTTTTTTCGATTTATTAAAAAAATAGACATTTCTGCGCCCAAACAAAAATGCGGTGCCTTGTTATACATGATAGTCGTTGTACAGGTCAACAAATAATTTGTTTATACTTTCGGAATTTCAAAAGTAACAAACAATTGACGTTTATTAGTCCATCGAAACTCCGCACTTCCCGAACATAGGTGCATGCGTACCCAGAATTGAAGGCGCCGGCTAGATCGGCTGATGCAGAAGGCGATGTCGAATGAGTTTAAAATCAATCGGCAGATCTGCCACATGATACGGATTACCCGTATCCGATACGTATTTGAACAATTTTTTTAGTAATACGGCCGTACTCCATTTTGATACGTATTTCAAAAAAAATTATAAAAATCTTTATTATAATAATAATAACTTTATTTAGACACTAACATCCAAAATAGAACTCTGAACTATGTTAGTGTTGACAATAGCCGTTAGCAATTATAAGAAATGAATATAATAATAATACAAGTAAAACATATAAATACGTATAGTTAAGGCTTTGTTATACATAATGTAATTATATTGATGTAAATTATATTGTTCATCATCAGTAATAAAATAAGTATATATATATATATATCTATATATATATAGCTACACTATTTACTTGTATGCGTCACAAAACCACGGTGCAGTCATATCTGTCGAGAAAAAAAAACAGCTTTCGGTGCAATGAAGTAATCGTTTATTTTAGTGACCAACTATATCGAAAGAACGAACTAAATCACTGACAACAAGCAGTGATTTAGTAGCAATAGCCAATAGATGGCGCGCTCGTAAATTGTAGTTCTGAAATATGCGGCAGGTGGCTCAACGGCGGGAAACAGCTAATCGCCACACCCGTAACATTGTTGACCTGTGCACCATCAACTTCGACGATCGCTCCATCCTGCACGATGATTCGACCATTGCGGTCAGTTTGAATGTGCTCTCCTTCTTCAAGGACGAAGGTGTCACGCCACCTGTCCAGGCGTCATTCATCAACGATGTGCGCGCATTTTACTGGGCGGTTGTGCACAAGATGGTCGCAAAGTTTCTGTTCGGCAACCGGTGTTGCGCGACTGCAGCCCGTGTAAACCTCACGAACGAGCCCGTTTTGCTCCAGACGTTGATGCCGAACAGCTGAAAGATGAGTATGAGGACTTTCAGCTGTTGTTAGCCGATGACGCCATGGTGCTGGAGGAGGATGGCCAAGCGCGGCAGATCGACCACGTCTCGTCTGAGATCCTCTCAATCAAGACGCCGTTGCAGGCCTTCCGCTTCCCGCTGTTGGTAAAGGTGATGGCACCGCTCCTCTGCCTCCCACACAGCAATGCTGATGTAGAGAGGCTGTTTTCCATCTTGCGGAAAATACACACAGACGCACGCCACAGCTTGAATGCGGACACCATTACTGCTTACCTTCAGTGTAAACTGAATATCGACATCCCCTGCCACCAGTTGGCTGTGTCAGCTGAGATGCTGAGACTGGCTAAACCTGCAACGCATGCTGAGTCACAGTGATGAATGTAGTTTGTGGAAGATGTTAGATGTAATGTATGAAAAATAACATTATTTACTTGTTGTTATGGTATGTGCGACATATATGTATATATGATACAGACTGATACAGATTCTTACAGAATTTTAGGTCAAACACAGTTTGCAATAAAAAAAATGTGGCAGGACTGCGAATCGGCATATTATAAAATACTCATAGTTATATAACATTGATTTCATGTAGTCGTACTTTATTATATTTACATTACTAGTGCATTTATATTTGACTGTGGTCATTCATATATCTGCAGACGTTTAGCTAGATATGAATATACGTGGAAGAACACTTTTATATATAGAGTAGATAGACATCGAAACCGGGGGGACACCCCCTGTCTCAACGCACCCTATAGGCACCGAGCTTGGGAGTGAGTCCTCATATTTTGGTGTGGGGTTGGACATGGTTTTACCTCCCCCCCCCCATATTTTGGCAAAAGGGTGCAATTGAAGGTTTTGTTGAACTCACGAATGGGGGTGCAATTGAAGGGTTTTGGTGAGCCTCAGTCCCCCACAGCCCCACCCCTATATTCACCACACTCTGACGCCTATGTAGAGGGGATCTGGTAGTCCGAAACTGTGTATCCAATTGCAATTGGGTGCATTTTGATGCCGAAATAAAACCTTAAACGGGCACTGGAATAATGGAGAAAAACAAGACTCCTGCACTGGCCAGTGAGCTTGGTTTCTATAAAAGAAATTAGGCGTAGAAGAAGTTACCTTATTATTATTACTAGATGACACCCATCTCTGATAAAAAGTGCATATAAACCTTTAGTGTATATCATAGCAACAGTTACCGCTGCCTGGATAACATGTGTTTATTTCTTGCTTAAATTGTCCTGCTAGTTCTACTATCAAACAACGCATTACACATTCTGCTGCAGCTGTGAGACTACAGAGGCGGCATCATTGGCTGCCTGTACAAGGACACACTGTTTGACCTGTAGTAGACCGAGGAAACAGACTGTGGTGGACATGGTCACTACATGGTCACTACATGGTCACTAGTGGTACGATGAAGTCAAATTTCTAGATAGATAATTAACTTCTGGAAAAATCCCAATGGATCTTCTAAATATTCCAGGACAGTGACTACAACAGCAAATGCAGACTTCAATGTGTACAGTGCATTTATACAACTGGCCCATCTTGTCTCACAAAGCGAATGCAGCGTGCACTCCACGATGGATGCCATTTTGGCAGTTCCTTCATATCACTGAGTGCACATCTTTGCCATCAAAACTCCACATTCTTCCCGTGGAACTATACACTTTGTGGCCAATGCTTCACCAGTAGTGCTGGCGGATTAAACCGATGCCTCATCCATTGCAGATACTTTCTGGGAAAGACTTAAAGCGAATTATCTTATATATATATATATATATATTAAAATACACTTATGATTTAAATAATTTGTGTTCACATTGATGAACAAATTAGTTAATAGAATGTATCCAGTTAGCTTCAAGAAAAGCAGGTTTAATATTGTTGGGAATTGTCTCTCCAGTTTTCCAAATCTAGATCTAGTTAGTTAAAGGGGAAATGAAACGATTGAACAACCACAGCCCAAACATAAGAACATACAATTTAGAGTACATGTCACCATGATTTGACAAGTACAGCGTCACGGTATATTTTAAATAATTTTTCAAACGTAGCTACTATCGGCAAAGGGCGCCGCCATCATGCTCCAGGAGCGTGTGGTTGTACATCCGGTTTGATTGGCGAGATGTCTCCCAAAGCTGTATACAGCAATTCGATAGGCGACGCAGCATAGCTCTCAGAAAAACCGACTAAACGCATACAAACACATAAAAACAGAACAATTTAATGCACTGCGTGGCTACTAGATATACTATAAGTGTTAGTAAGGAACTTTTCACATACTTCCACAGAAGGATTCCAACAGAAAAAAACAAGTTATAGATGATGAATTTGACGTGTTCGCCGTCGGCAAGATTGGCAAAAGTCTGCGGTGGTCACTTTCAAACGCCGATTGCAAGCCTAAATACGAAAGTGACGAGCATAAAAAGACATTGAACGTCGAAACATAATTCTTGGTTAAAGTCACAGGTCCATCTTCAGTCGATTTGTTTACATATAACTATGCACCGATGAAGTAAAAAAATTACGAAATCGACCTGGAAGCTCGACATTATTGCCTTATTTGGAGGGTGAAGCGGCGCGTAAGAAATAACAAGCCGAAACCAGCTTGTTGTTGCCAAGGTGACTCGGCACTCACGAGTTCCGTCAGGTATCATTACGACCACTATATAGTCCCGCAGTTCTAGTTCAAAGTCTGCATATATACAAATATGACGTATTCAAAATTGAAATGTAATAAGAAATGTGAATGTGATAAAGTACAAATACGTGTGAATACTATGATATAATTGGGAATAATGAGTGCTTGTAATCCGCCGATTTAGTTTACGGCAAGTCATGCGGCGTGTTGCTACGTCTGAATACCGCAACGTCTACATGTACGAGTCTATGTTATCGACTTAGTTGCTGGTGGGGGGAATAACCTTCAAAATAATTACAAAAATAAATGTCAGCTACCGTAGCCAGTATAACGTTTTGCGAAATAGTGTCGTCATCTATTAATCAACATTAGTCACAGTCCGGACCAAGCCCTGTCAAAAATGTATTGTAGGCATTGTCATTGGAATGTATTAATTTAAAAGAAATAGTTAAAGACAAATATTATTGAAGTTGGACTGCTCAAATACTATAAAATATAACCGCATTTAATTAAGTGACATTACAAGTATTTAAATCCTTAAAAATAATTGTTATACAGTCAATAGCATACAACAAAACACTGTAGTCATATCAGATATAATTAGTTATTGGCATAGTAAATAGGTTCACATCAGTGAACTAAAGTCAATCACCATGTAGGCCTAATACTAATTTATGTGTCTCAAATATTGGCTTGTAACAATGGACCCTGAATTGATGCTCCAGTTTTGAGGCGACAATTTAGCAAGCATGCTATCATACCAACTTTTTTCCTGATATAGATTGCATGACTGCAAACACCAATGTATGCTTTTAATAACAAGGACATTGTATATCATTTATTGACTTTTGAATGTAAGCCTAACAAGGAAAAAAGGAAATAACGTCACAGGAACAAGCCACAAAGATTAATAAATATGTAGTTTGTATTTATAAAGTTCAAATGTTAAACACATTTGAGTGCACATGCATTTTAATCATGACAATTCAAGATAACACACATATCCACTAAAAAAAACCGTTGAAAAAGTCACTTGTAAATCGCACTTGTGCTCTAATTTTAATTAATATTTGCACGATTGTGTCATTTTGTTCATAATATATAACGGAAGTATTCAAACAACCATAGGGCCTAATACCGAGCGCAAGCTTCGAAGGATCCAGCGAAGGATTTAGCACGCGAGATGACATCGCCAGTGCGACACTTTGTCGATGCAGTAGTTAATACTGACAATACTGTTGTTCCATTGAACATTCACCATGACCGTGGGTATGCAAAGTTGCCATCGCAGTCTAGCACGCCTTCTCCGACTGACCCTGACCATGGCAGTTCTGTCAATATAGACGCCCTTCGGATGTCCCAGTCTCACTATCGCCATCTTCAGACGATTCTGTCTGCAACAGCGAGAAGAGAAACATTGAAGCGAGTGATGCAGAATATGTTGTAGCATGTGACAGTGGTATCATTGATGATGACTCAAGCGGTTCTTACACTAATGGGAAAGAGAGAAAGTTTGTCATCTGTGAGAAAAACATCATTTCACTTTTCTGCACCTGCTAAAACACCAAACTGCAATAAACCACTTATATCAAAGCCTAGCATCACAGTGACTGGATTTGCAGTGGTTGTGACCACAGAATGTGTTGATGGCCACTCGTTCATGTGGCACTCGCAACCCAAGATTGGTAACATTTATGAGAGTAACTTGTTGATACCAAGCGTCCTCTTCCTGACTGGACATTCATTCACTGTGTACAATTTGGTCAACCTAATGAACCTATGTGCCTTGTCACCCCGCCAGTGCTACAACATACAGCGGGCATACATACTGCCAGAGATAGAGGACATGCCATTCAGAGGCCATCATGTCAGCTCTGGCCGGACTGAGCGTGGTCGCATCAGACGATGCAAGATATGACAATCCAGGACACAACGCTACATTTGGCATTTACTTCATCATGGACACTGACAGCCAACTCATCATTGCTCAAGAAACTGTTCGGGTCACAGAGGTCAAGAACAGTTACTGGATGGAAGTGGAGGGCTTGAAACGCTGCTTGGACAACCTGACTGACCATGGGGTGAAGATCACCACACTTGCCACTGACAGACATCCCAGCATTAGAAAGAGAAAGAAATAAAGGTTGTTGCCTGCCAAGAAAGTTGAAGTTGTCCCTTTGATAGGCGCAATTGCCAACCACCTGTGGTATTGCGCATCAGCTTGTGATGGTGATCCCCGCTTGATGAAGGAGATGTGGATCTCGCTCCTCCATCACATCAGAAATTCCATTCATGGACAGCAGGCGCAGAGTTGTACCGGAAGTGCAGTCATGCAACGTATACACAACAAGAAGTGAAAACAAGACTGAAGGTACAGAAGCCTTCACTGTCCAGAAAGCTATACTGGACTGTTGCCTACTGTGTGATATAGAGAGGGTTACGAAGTGTGTTCACACTGGTGAACTGGAAAGCTTACATGCCCTCTTCCTCAAGTATGCACCCAAGTTCAGCCGTCAAGGCATCATAGCCAGACTCCACTTGGCCACCATTGACCACAACACAAATACAAGGTAAGGCTTGTGATATCAATAGTGTTAACATTTGATGTTACAAAATAATGTATCAGTTGCTTGACAAAGCTGCACACTTTAGAAATCCAGCATTGCATTAGGAAATAAACTGAAATGGCTGAAAATCCCTGCCTGTACTCGATAGCAAAACAATGTTAGGAATACAGTTTCGAAAATACAATCTCACTGCACAAGAGTATGCATGCAAACAACAGATAACATAATTAAAATTGAGGACATTTGTTTATTGTTACTTGAATTGTTTAATTATATATAAATGGAATTGGAATGGTATGCTTTGGAATTGCTTATTGAAATATAAACTGATGCATATATAAATTATATATATATATATATGATTAAATAATAAATATTTGAATGTATTATGGAATTGGAATTCCTTGGAAGTTTAAATTGAAAAGGATGGCAGAATTCGGAACCGATTAATAAATGACATTAGCCGTTTTATTGAGAGAGAGAGAGCGAGAGAGCGAGAGAGAGAGAGCATACAAGCAATATTCTATTGTTATACTGATTTTAGATTTATCATTTGTTCAATCAGCGGGAAATGGTGAAAACAGCAGACAACAAGCTACGGTATCAGCTGCAGTATTCAAAGTCTGCTGGGTATGTAGTGAAGAAAGTGATGGCGTCAAAGGACTACAGCTTCCGAGGAGAAATTCTAGAGGGCATTGCAGCTAGATGCACGAGTGGCACAAAGCTGTGAAGTGTGCTCCAAGTTGCAACATCAAGTAAGGAGGTAACTCTAGCAGAGCATGCAGGCATCGAAAAACCAGCAAAAGAGGAGGCTGTGGCAAAGCAAAGAAGCGGCTTTACGGAAAACTAGTTGTATCCGTATCAATTCGGTTTAGTGCCACCCAATTGATACGACATCCAATTTCACATGACAATGGATTTCTATGCTTAAATAACATAGTTTGAACATCACTGGCAGAAATAGATAAACGTTTTAGGCAAAGTGCATTCTCACTACTGTATAGGACCTCCTAAAGTAAGGAACATCCACTTAAAAGCTTGTATCCTAGTTGTGGTATTCAATGTATTTTATTAGACACTATTCTAAGTAGGGAACTTTGGGTATATGTAATTTACTGGAATAGTTTAACCAAGTCCAAACATGTTACTTATAGTGAGTTTTTTGCAACAGACTACCATTCTCAAACATCACACTGAACTGCACATGTATTTGTTCATATGACTCACTGTACACTTTTAATGTGGCTTCTAGGATGTGTGTCACAAAAATGATAAGGGCCATTACCATTAAAACTGGACTGTTACCATCAAGTTTAGTAAAAGTAAAGTGCCATCTTACAACAAAATATATATTTTTTGTTTAATCTGTATGTTTTAGCCAGTATTATTAAAGTGTACTACAAACTAATGAAGCAACAAAGGATTCAGCTATACGTTTTTTATATATATTCATACTTCATTGTTAGTATTACATTTGACATTATCACAAAACAACATCTCAAAAAGTACTTAATAATAATAAGAACACTTATATAGTGCCATAAATCTAGATAAATCCATTTGGAGGCACTTGATAGATTTTGAAACTAGTACTACAAGTTTTGAATATCTGCATCTTGAATAATAATACTTGTTTTCTTGACACATGGCCCTAGTGTTGAAAGCCACAATTATGTAAAACTGGAACTGTAATGGAATATTTTGTATGTAATAATTTTTGTATCACAATATTTGATCATAATGATGACCCATATCATCAATAAACGTGTTACTTATTGATGTACTATATGTGCACAGGACTGACACAGACCCAAATTGTAATACAGTTAGATTTAAAACCGGTGTGTGAATTTGACTAATGCATTGGCACAGTCTGCCATGTAGTCTTATTTATTTGTGAATTGTTTCTCCATATGAATAAACTGTTGATATATTTCATGTTGGCTTCAGTATTACAAATCGAATTATGAATAGGGACATGCAAGACACTACAGATCACATTGTTGTTGCCAAAAATGGGATAAGAAGGCACCGAATAATTCATTCTTCCTTTTGGTCAATCTAATCTTACTTATCCATGGCTTTTATTTTCACTGTACACTCACCTGTATAGTGCAATGTCCATAGCTTAAATTTTCATAAACCCCATTCACTTCTGGATACAGTGCAGGCTGGTATAACACGTCTGTTGCCTTTTCCAAGTCTCTCCCTTGACCACAACGTGAAGTGACGATAGGCGGCTAATCGAATCAATCGATATGTTCTGAAAGTTCATTTATTTGCATTAGTTGATAATAAACAACCGGTATCTTCTAATTATTGTTATACTGGCAAAACTGTGTTTTATCAATATCACATCATGAATTCAGTGAATTGGTTCATTTGTTTGTGAAGGGCTGTAATAATTATGATTGTAAGACTACATTTCATGATGTGGTCTTGATAACACACACACATAATATACATAACATTTTTATTATATTAAAAACTCCACTTAAATATTTTTGTATCAATAATACATTGCACAATGTCCTGATTATGCATCTATTAATGCATGGTAGTGTGCAATTTGTCTACATTTTTATATAAATTAAGCAAGTTGCTTGAACACTTTTAAATAGGGAATTAAACAAGTGTATAAAAAGGATGCACACATTCTGTCAAGAATAAAAGTAAGTTTATTAAGAAAATGATCAAAAATTGTTTGATGAAAATCATAGACATAGTATTTTATGAAGATTGAGTGAACCTGAACATTTGAGGTGGGAACAAGTATAATTACTCTATTTAAGTTTGAAAAAGTTATTGCTATAATAATTATTTGATACCTGTTGAACTACGTAGTACTTACCTACTAGCTATTGGTCGAATCAACGAGTCTGCACGCAAATCATATAATGACAACAGACCGACTTCCAAGTTCCAACACCGCCCTGTTGGTGCAAACCGTTTCGAAGTCGTCACTCATAATCGGTAATGACACTAAATCTAATGCAGGCATCTGCAAGGTCTGTCATACGGTGCTGTACGGCAGCTATATCCCTACAGCACAGCAACTCGATGTGCGTCGACATTGTCATTGGGACGCAGTGTCCACACAAACACCATGCGACATTATTAAGTCGCGTAACGTCTTCGTCGTCGATAGACCAACTGTCACTGTCCGACTCCCACAACTGAACCTGACCCGGGGCCGGACATTATCGGACCGTGGATCGCACACTGTCACTGGGTGAAACCCGTGTGGCACAGGCCCTTTGTGTGTGTCAACCGTAATTTCCGACTGACAATTCGAACTAGAGTCTTCATCTGTCGTATCGATTTTCTCCCCAAGTGATACGGAAGTTTAAAAAATCACTTTTAATAACTCGTCTCTACCAAAATTCTTCGACGTCTTTGTCAACAAAATAAAAATAGTCCCGGTATGCGCGCGCATCTAATATTCTGAACTTTGCTTTGAAAACCCCGCCCCCTTCTGACAGCTAAAATCTTCGTTCGGGAAGTGCGACTTTAACAACGATTTCATTGGTTATAAATCGTTGCCATTTAATTTCACCTTTTTATTTCGAACGCGTATACAAGTTATTTGTTGACATATAGAACGCATATCGTGTATAATAGGGCACCATATCTTTGTTTTCGCACAGAAATGTCTACTAATGAAGTAAACCGAAAAACCCCGAAATTTAACATTGATTAGATAGGAGTGAATCAAACCACTCGCTTGGAACAAAGATGGAGATACGCAGTGCTCTATAGCGACGATTTAGGCATCGAACAAAATCGTTTTTTTAGTTTGTCTTATAAATGAGTACGTTTCTGTTAACATTAATGTATACTTATATAGTATATATTTAAATATGTAGCATGAAACAGCTGCATTTCATTTCCCTTTTAAGCTACGTATCATTCTCGAAGGTAACAGTGAGAAAACTTATTCTTCTTCGTCAACGGCTTTCCCATGTTCTTCACCTTTGACCACCACTCCTCCTTCACTTGCCCACCAGCTACCTAAACTACCTAGTGGCTGCGTGCTTCTGTTTCGTTCCATAGAGGTAGTCAAACACTGATATTGTTACAAGTGATTGATTACATAAATTATATGCTTTGCCTAGACACGGGTTTGCCTGCCGTCCGCTTACCAGCAGCAGCAGCTTCGCAGGATGTAGTAACTTCATCCTGTGTTATCAAAGTATTGATAAATTGCTACAAGTTAGTGATGCCATTTTCTTTGCCAAGGGGTACAACGTTATCATGGCTTCCAGCGGCCACTGTCTTAAATGGAATTTTTGGTTTGACAAATTGATGTGGAAGCACGTGTGTACGTGCGTACGTGTGTACGGCTAGCTACGTCCCTGATATTGTAATCGGGATTGGGATAGGGATATGTCACCGAAGCAGGCAAATCGCCGCACCCAGCAAATCGCGCCCCTGCTACTACAATATGTCCCGTTTCCTGGTCGGTTTGGCCAAATATTACTTCCTTGGTCAGAGCTTCCAAGTCTCCCGATTTGGCGGGAGATTTCCCGAATTTTGACAGAATCTAGAAAATCTCCCGATCTCCCGAATTAGAATACAAATCTCCCGATTTTATTCGAAAACTTAAAAACTGCACTGCAACGCCCTCTTTTTGCAATGCTAAAATTGCTGCTGGAGGAGTTGCAGGACTTCCAGGTGGCCCAGGACCTGCCTTCCATCACAGATGACCACATCGACCTGTGGTGGGCGTCCGTCTTGAAGACGACGCGGCCTGACGGACAGCCGCGCTTCAAGTGCCTAGGTCGCCTCGTCCAGGCGCGCCTCATCCTCCCCTACGACCAGGCTCCGATGGAAAGGGTGCATGATGGGGAAGATACCAAGTTTCGGCCGTCACTAGGGCATGAATCCCTGAGTGCCTTGCTGGCGTGCAAAATCAATGTTTCCTCTGCATACTACCAGTTGAAGATGTCGCCAGGTTTGCTGGAGTTGGTTGGAAAGGCGACTCACCTTTACAACACCATGTTGCAGAAGCAATGAAGTGACGAATGCATGGCGATCACAGTCTTTTGTTTGTCTCATTTTGCTGGTATGTGTGTGTTTCATTTTAGGTAGCTTTCGATAAGCGTTCCCTTTAAAAAAATTACCATTAAAATCTCTATATTGTGTTTTGATAATATAGGGATATCTCCTTATTTTTGGTTCATCCAATTTGGAAGCTCTACTTGGTGCATAGATATATCCAGAAAAATCGAACAAAGATGGACCTGTGCATTTGACCAAGAATTATGTTTTGACGTTCAATGTCTTTCCATGCCTGATCACATTCGTATTTAGTGTTGGAATCAGTGTCCGAAAATTACCACAGCAGACCCTTGCAGAGCTTGCCGCCAGCGAACAAGTTTATCATCTATAACCTGCTTTTTTCTGTGAATCCTACCGTGGAAGTATGTGAAAAGTCACTTTCAAACACTTTTTGTATGCACTTTGTTGAGTTTACTGGGAGTTATGCTGCGTCGCCTATTGAATTACTGTGTGCGGCCGTGCTTGATATTTTGCGATTCAAACCACTGGCCGCTGGGTAGTAATGGCGGCGCCCAGTATCGATTGTGGCAAAGTTTAAAAACATATTTTTCATTGATTTGATGAGCTGTGCTCATTAAATCATGGTACCATTTACTGTAAATTGTATGTTCTTATGTTTAGGCAATGGTTGTTTAAGCGTTTCATTCCACCTTTAAGTCAACAATACGGATTTCCACCACGAAAATATGGCGTACACTCCTATCTGGTGACTGGTTGGTGAATGTTGCGAAGTTTTGAATGTAACCAAGTTTGGTGAATGTAGTTATTATTGTATGTAGCCTATACCATTACTGTGTTAATTTCAGGGATGGGTTCAAGTACTCGAGTTCTTGAATACTTGTGTACTTAAGTACAGCAAGTACTGCACTTGGACTTGTACTTGTCATATTGCTGAGTGCAGTACTTGGAGTTGTACTTGACAATCAAAGTACTTGGACTTGGCAAGTACTTTTTACAAGTACTTTTTACGTGTGTTACGTAGTTGTGTCTATCGGAAGGATTGAAAAGACATGGCTACTGGGAAAATTACTGTATATTTATTCTTATTTTGTACAAAGTTTCATAACACGAAACATAATTGATGGTACTTGTGATGGTGGGTGATTGGTTTATCAGTATAAAGGGGATGATAAGCACAGGCACTTACAGGCATGTCAGCTGAGAGTTGAAGCCACGAGTCAATTACATGGGATATTCTAACACTATCTGATGCCTTGATCACTTGTATTGTCGACTTTTGTGGTAGACATAATTGCCTTGCCTTAAGATAATGACTGAATAGAAGTCAGTTGCAAATTGTAATCTGTTCAGAACCACTGGCACTGCAGACAAGCAAGCATATTGTCTTGACTACTTGACTTAAATAAATAATGAATAAATGCATAATATTGGTACTTTTGTGTTTTCATCGCTTTGACTTTCACCATTATGAAACATAAACGTAGCGTTCAATGTACTTGACTGTACTTGACTAAAATTTGCAAAGTACTTGGTACTTGTACTTGAATTTGTCACAAAGTACTTGTACTTCCTATTTTTTTTTAGATGAGTACTTGTACTTGGACTTGGCAACATTGAAAGTACTTGTACTTGCATTCAAGTACATTATGCATGTACTTGACCCATCCCTGGTTAATTTCAAGTGAGTCTTCGTTCAGGCTGGGCACTATTATAATAGTTGTGTGGTTTATTTCAAAGCGACCGCGAAACTTCGACGCAGTAAGCAGAACACAACGAAGGCCGCCACATTTGCTGAACTTGGTAAACATTATTAACGCATTTTATGTAGATGACGCGAACAGTTTTGTGTAGATGATTACACCCATAATGAACTGGTGCGAGAGAGGGTAGTCTAGGGGGGGGGCACTAAAACCTCCATTGGCGGCCGAACCAAATTCATATTGGGTTGTCTGAGCCGGAGCTTCACAGCTGTCGGACCATGACATCGACAAGACGGGGGGGGGGGGGGGGGGGGGGGGGGGAGGGGAGTTGTTGTTGTTGAAATTGTTGGCTGTTGCGCCGCCTTAAATTCAGATTCTCATTTGTTTCGGCTCCACATATGACACCGGAAAAGGGAGAGTGGTGGTTTTGAAAATGTGTCGTCTCCTCGCCGTAGGCATCAGATCTGACCCCTTCCCTGTACACAGTAGGCACCAGATCTTACCCCTTCCCTGTACACAATAGGCACAAGATCTGACCCCTTCCCTGTACACAGTAGGCACCAGATCTTACCCCTTCCCTGTACACAATAGGCACCATATCTTACCCCTTCCCTGTACACAGTAGGCACCAGATCTTACCCCTTCCCTGTACACACTAGGCACCAGATCTTACCCCTTCCCTGTACACAGTAGGCACCAGATCTTACCCCTTCCCTGTACACAGTAGGCACCAGATTTGACCCCTTCCCTGTACACAGTAAGCAACAGATCTTACCCCTTCCCTGTACACAGTAGGCATCAGATCTTACCCCTTCCCTGTACACAGTAGGCACCAGATCTTACCCCTTCCCTGTACACAGTAGGCACCAGATCTTACCCCTTCCCTGTACACAGTAGGCACCAGATTTGACCCCTTCCCTGTACACAGTAGGCACCAGATCTTACCCCTTCCCTGTACACAATAGGCATCAGATCTTACCCCTTCCCTGTACACAGTAGGCACCAGATCTTACCCCTTCCCTGTACACAGTAGGAACCAGATCTTACCCCTTCCGTGAACACAGTAGGCATCCGATTTTACCCCTTCCCTGTACACAGTAGGCATCAGATCTTACCCCTTCCCTGTACACAGTAGGCATCAGATCTTACCCCTTCCCTGTACACAGTAGGCATAAGATCTTACCCCTTCCCTGTACACAGTAGGCACCAGATCTTACCACTTCCCTGAACACAGTAGGTATCAGATCTTACCCCTTCCCTGTACACAGTCGGCATCATATCTTACCCCTTCCCTGTACGCAGTAGGCATCATATCTGACCCATTCCCTGTACGCAGTAGGCATCAGATCTGACCCCTTCACAATATGCAACTACGTACCATGCATACGATAACCTAAACCCCTTCCCCACGTATGAACAGCGTACGCAACTGAGTGAACATTACTCCCTCCTTCAACCCTGCTAGCGTATCACGCCACGTCATTTATAGATGGCCCCTGTTAAAGTTGCATTCTCAGTTAATCAGTGGTGGCTTGTAACGAAGTACAATTTTAATGAAGTACTTTAAGTAACGAAGTAGTTTTATCTAAAGTAACAAAAAACATTTTACTTCGTTACTTCGCGAAATATTTTCGTTACAATATTTCCGTGTCTAGTCACCGGGGGGGGGGGGGGATCCTATCGCCGATTCACCGGCCAGGTCGTAATAATTATATTTGCATGCAAACCTTGCTTTGGGATAGCGCGTCAACGCTGACCTCTATAAATAAGAGATCAAAGAGCCGGAAGTCGTGTCACGTTTTACTCGTTTGTAATAATTTTTTGGATGGATGTTATTGTGGATGTCGAGTGTCGTGAGACCGCTGGGCCGAAATGTTTGTTTGAATACCCGTGGCCCTACTTGTCAGCGTTTTCCGGTTCAAGTCACGAAAGGACAGCAACGCAACAACTCTTCACCACAGAGCGCTCCCTTCGCGGCTTCAGCGCGTCTCGGTTTCGCTATTTATCCTGGCCCACCTAGATTTTGTCGTTATAACTTCATTTTTGCCTAAATTTGATACCTCAGTGAGTTATTAACATCATTCATCATCATCCCAGGCATATTTATGTTACGAAAATATTGCGTCTTAGTGCACTTTTAAGGTCCAAAGAGCGACCCGGTTTGCCGCGCATACTGGCGCAAACCATGTCGCTCTCTTGGCCTAAAAAGTTCGATAAGACGCAATAATTTCGTAACATAAATATGCTTGGGATAATGTTGAATGGTGGATCTAACGCATTGAGCTTTCAAATTTAGGCAAACGTGTAGTTCTATCGACGAAATTGATGTGGGCCCGGATACTAAGCAAGATCCCATGTTTGTAACTATACTGCTATTGTCTGTATTATACTGCCTTTTACTGGGCATGACGACTATGGTCCACTTATTAGCCCTTAATGTAAACAATGTCTTTTTCATTAAAAAAATCTGAAGTAACGTTTGTAAAATAGATCCCTATTGTAACTTCCTACCACTTATTTATTATATTTATTTATTTTATTATAATTAGTTACTGTTATTGGGATAAGGTTCATGTAGAGCAAAGTAGTTATTTTATTTTACTGACTGTTATTGGTTTTAAGGTTTATGTTGTGTAAAGTAGTTATTTTAGTCTCGCATTTTGTGTACCTGCTGTAATGTTTAAATTAAAACGTTGAATTGTAATTGTACATTTACTTTTTACTCAAGTAGGTTATTTTTCAATGTACTTTTATTTTACTTAAGTTTTGAGGTTTGAGTTATTTGTACTTTTATTCAAGTACAAAATAAAAATAGTTCAGTCAACAACTGGAGTTAATTACAATTTGTAGCGCATTTTAGGAAAGTGAATGTATACCTTGATCAATATTTGCATATTAGTATACTTGCTATCATATACGTCACTTTGTGTGATTTGATACGTTATTGTTATAAATTATGCATTTGTTGACAAACAACGAAGATGGGGTTTCCCAAGATGTTGATCTATTTTTACCTTCCGATCGAATCACTGACATATTGCAAAGAAGAGCTTTTTTATCAAATTATTACGAAGATTTATATACCTGCAAATACAAACAATATATAATACGATGTAATAGTATTGTGTAAAATGTTGTAGATCAGTTATTAATAGGGGAAACAGCATGCGTCTAAAAATAAATAAATTATTTACATGTGAAAGAACACAAATTACAAATAAATATAGCATGTTAATTGTACACCACCAAGTTTTTATATTTATAAAATGTACATTTTCCAACATAAATATAAGTTTTTAAATAGCACAGTATCCCATCCTCAGTACTGTTCAATGCTCTGTACACTTTAGTCCCTGGCAGACATGTTCAATAAAATACCATTTTGATTTCTCTGGGAAGCATTCAGCCACATTGCAATTAATGCGTGAAAACTAATCGTACACAAATATCCACCACAGTCGGTAATCAGTGATGTATATTTATTTATATAGCTGTGTGAACTGAAGCGTCATAGAGTGAACAAACTCATCCTCGCGCGCCAGGGGTCGCTGCTGCTGATGACGTCAGTGCCAGCCAGCAGTACCCCCTGGCTTATCGCTTTGCGAAACTCTGAATTTAAGCTCAGCCTATCAAATCGCTCACTAAATCAGTAGATGTAGGCATGTCAGGTGGTCATAATAAAACAAATTTTAGCCAACCGTGGCTCGTGTTACATGCAATGTTTAGGAAGTAGAAGCAATTATTCGAATACGCAATACCGCTCAGCTGCTCGTGCTAATGGGCGAACGGGTCATTATATATTGGGATTCCCAGAAGTCGTTTATCCGTCTTCAAATTGTGGCAAGTATTTGCGCTGTTTTCACGGGTGATGCAGTCTGACTCTGCTAATTTCCGCACTTCGCGGTGGGGATCTGCCAGGGCTAGTTTTGCATGGCAAACAGCCCTGGCTTGCGAGGATGAACAAACTTGTCCAAGGTCCGATACGGCAGCACAGGATTCGAACCCGGGTTATCTGAATTGAGAGTCCGATGCTCTAGCCACTGTACCACTGCATTCCACATATCTGACAATGTAGACAATGTGTATGAAACAGCGTTCCACTACATCAAGAAGTTCGGACGACATCCTGACAGCGCTGATGAAAGTATACGCTCTGAATTTACCACCATGCGTTGTACTAAACGCACAGGACATCGTGCGACTGCCCAAATATTCGCCCGGTGAGCTGTTGGAGCCGTCTTTAGTGGAGCGGCTGGCAGTGTTAGAGAGCCAGTTGCGACAACTTAGTGACAGCGTCAGCACAAACACTGAAAAACGTCTGCGAATGGGGGGTGATCTATCTACATTCACAAAGAAAGCCGCTTCCACCCCAGTGTGTCTTACGCAGGGACACTGAAGATTGCTACTGATAAACAGCAGAAGAAACCGACCGTGAAACTAAGACCGGCCAGCACCGATCAGTCTGGAACACATAGGGGGAAAAAGTGGATTCTGGTACTGTAAAACGAGTAAGTAAACAAACACCACGAGTCACGAGCGAGTCAAGGACCGTTGGCTCGACTAATGGTGTTGACAGTACCCCACTGGTTGTTGACGATGTTGACACGTAAGGTCGCATTGATGTCAACTCGAGCGCAGATGACTCATTCGAGATTCCTCGCTACCTTCGGCGTAAGAACGAGAGTCGCATGACTCAAACGACAGTCACCGGAAAGGCTCAGAAACATTCATGGCAGCCAGAAATGGTAAATCGGTTAGATAAATATTTGTATCACGGGTCTCTAAAGAAGTTAAGCCGGATGATTTAAAGACCTGTGTGGAAAGCAAGGGCTTCACTGTGTTGAATGTTAAGTGTGTGTCACATAATGAGGCTAAAACAGCTCGTTCAAATTAACAATACCTCTCACAGAATGTGATAAGCTGTTTGATAGCGGTGTGTGGCCAGAAGGCATCAGCATTCGTAGATTGCGCTTCAAGAACGCTCGTAACACGTTCTGATTTCATTATCTTCTGACGTAATCTACGATTTTTAATATGGCTAGTAACCTTACTATTTCAAGTTATAATTGTACTGGCTTTGGTCCAGGTAAGCCTGACTATGTCTCAGAGCTCATCAAAGCACCTGATTTTGTTTTATTCCAGGAACAATGGTTAATGGAATCTCAGTTTCATAGGATTAAAAAAATACCCTGTGATAACAATGTTAGCATTTATCTCATGATGTTTCTGGAATAGATAATAAATATTTTTTAAAATGGCACAGGATATGGTGGATGTTCCATTTTGTGGAAAAATTCCTTGAACTGTATTGTCTTCCCAGTCATCGTGAACTCTAATAGAATATGTGCAGTTAATAGTAACTATGCAAAGCATGTCATTATTTCTTTTTAATACATGTGTACATGCCGTGTGATACCAAATCAAATGATGATCTGTACTGCAATATTTTGATTGAAATTATGAGTACATGTAATATAATGAACTGTTCCAATTTCATTATTGGAGGTGATATGAAAACGTCTTTCAATCGTGTGTCTTCTAACTGTACGAAACATTTAAATTACATATGTGAACGTGAAACAATCAAGCCATGTATTGATTTTGAAGGACATAATGTTTGCTATACATTTACTAGTCCTGTGGACAATGGTACTCATGTCATTTATCATTTTCTGTTAAACAATGGATTCTTTGACCATATGTTAGAATATTATACTATGCACGATGGCGCACATTTATAATTTCATTCGCCACTGGTTCTTACCTTGAGTTTATATGTTAATTATTGTTCACCTTCCCCTAGAAGGTACATATCTAGACCTAAATGGCAAGAAGCGTCAGACTGTAACTTAAGTCAGTACCGCAAGGTTTTAAAAAGAATGATTGACGAAATATCTATACCATGGCATTCTCTAGGATGCCGTGATAAACATTGTCCTAGACGTTTTACGCATTGTCATGATATTAAGATATTTCATGATTCAGTAATGGATTGTTGTATAAGAGCTTGTCAAAACTCCATTCCACATACTTCAAAACAGGGAAATTCGAAGGTAATGGCGGGTTGGAATGAGCACGTTAAACCATACAGAGAAGCGTCACTGTTTTGGCATAATGTATGGAAAGATCGTGGCTCTCCTCGCAATGCTCTTATTGCTGACGTCATGCGTAGATCACGCTCACAATATCAAGAGCAATTCGTTTTGATAAACGTAATCAAATTAATGTTTAAAAAAAGAATGGTAACATATTTTGGAAATAAGTAGATAAAGTTACAAAGAACAATAATATGCTACCCAACATGGTTGATGAAGTGACAGGAGACGAAAATATTTCAAAACACTTTGCTACTAAGTATGAGGACTTATATAATTCAGTAGCCTATAATGAGGAGGATATGACGTAATTGCTACAAAACATACATAGTAAAGTATATTCACAATGTAACGACGGTGAAAATACTATTACGGTGGATGATGTTTTGAATGGTATTAATCATGTTAAGAATAACAGATGTGATGGACATGGAATTGTATATACCGATCAATTTATTCATGCACCTAACAAATTACATGTTTTTCTTTTCTTTGCTATTCACATCAGCGGTATATCACGGGTATACCCCGTGTGGTTTTAACATATCCACAATTCAACCTCTGGTAAAAAAACAAGAGGAAATCAGCAAACGACTCTGATGACTATTGAGCCATTGCTCTTAGTAGCCCTCTGTCGAAAATATTTGATTGGGTTATAATGATAAAAAGTTCTGATGCTCAACTGTAACAAGTAAAATCTATGCATGTTATTCAGTGAACGTTTCCACCTTGTTCTGTTCTTCTGTCTCTTCTCGTACCACATCCACCCCTGATATATGTTCTGGAAACAAAATGTTTACATACCTGATAAATAGATTTGCTTCCCATGTTTCAAAACATAAATATATTCCTAATGCTGATTATATTTCATACGTTGGAAAGAGTATAAATTATTTACTGAAACAAAAAACAATGCATTTCTTCGTTGGATGATTGAATCAAGGAATAAATACTCTACCTGAGTCAGTACTTATTTTGGTACATGTCTCATTGTACAATGCATTGCTGGATCGATCAACTCATATATACTAGTGATCCAAATTCGTACATCGCGTAATTCCGTAGCAAGGCGGTGTTATCGCTGATTTTCTAAAACCTAAGACGTTTACATTAAATGATAACATGCCAACCACCTTTACTCATTGCTACTGTCGGTTTAACATAAACCTTGATCGATGCAATCAAACAGAAGATAACAAATGACAGAAAAGGCTGCGGGGCAGTGAACTGTCTGAACAGGACGATGCACGAATTTAGGACACGTAACCCAGACAATAGCAGGATGAACGATGAACTTGACGCACCAATAATACTAACTTATGGAGCCGGTTCAAATTATGTTCAATGCATGTATATGGAATGTATAATTAAGTAATTAGCACGAGTCGTTGTAACTGTAAGACGTGATCTCAAATGTTTTGGTTAGTGTGGTTCCCCGACTGCTTCCATTCCAGCGGCAGTGCTAGTGCCAATGGTCAACGCCAGTGGCTACGCACGATTCGATTGTCGTTATGTCAGGTTCACAATGTTAACATTTGTGTTTTCGTAAATTTTTTGGGAGATTTGCAAACCTCTACATTTTTGGAAACATTATGATACAGTGAATCTGAAAACCAATGTTTAAATTTGTTAAATGTATATATGACGGTCATCTTGGATTTTTGTTTAATGGTGGACACTGAAAAACTGTTTTTCGCAATATCTCAGCTGCTGAACCACTCAGCCGTTTGATTTTTGTAGCTAAACCTACATATTGAGGGGCAAGGAAGCCAATGGGATAGGATCAATTACAATCAACTATGCATAATGAAATGACAATTATAGATGTTAAGACTGATATACATGTAGCATAGCGTATACACACACATGTGTACATTGGAAACAAGTATGTGCCTGTACTTTCATTTACTAACATCTTATAACCATCATACCAGCATCACTACAGTTGCGTGTATTTCACACATGTCTGGTTTATTACAATACTGTTGTGACCAGGTATACTGCACATTAGTTATCACTATCGTCGCCGGATACACGATATTTAAAGTGTGAATCATCTTCATTTTCACACTGTGTGCTACACAAGCAGATCGAGGTATGTGCATTGCAAGTCCTTGCATTTGCAGGAACACCTCTGGGATGAACAGTCTCCTTTGCATTGGCATCGTACAATCTACCATTGCCTTGGGAGCTGGGAGGTTGTCAGTTATGGTTGGCGTGCCACGACAAATCCTAGCTCATCCATGTCCTTGAGCAGTTGGCAACAACAGAAACATACACCGATAACTCTCAGACGGCTACAAGCGAGACGCATGTTAATGTACAAGACGAGGGAGCCATGGACATGGCATTGGCTGAAGTCGGTGGTCCCCATCTAAGTAAGAAGATTGCGGTCGCAGAGGGCATGATGGTTGTCCAGAAACTGACGAAGAAGAAAGCAACCATGATGACAGTGAAGGATCTCAGTGAATGTTTCATTGACAAAGTGGTGGACATCATCGCCAAGGTGGATTCACTGAAGAAGCACAACCAGGGAAAAGAGACATGGACGAATGACGCAATCCAGTACCAAGTCCGAGACGATTCCAGCATAAAACACATCACATTACCATGAGCCGTTTCCTACCACATGACCAGACGAAAGGTGATCTCACAGAGTACTTGGCTGAGAAAACTGTACAATCGAGATTACCCCATGTTGGTTATCACTTCAGCATTTGGACGAAAAAGGAGCAACAGAGACATTCACTTTAAAGACAACAACCATGAGGAAGCAGACACCTTAATGTTCTGTCAGGCTCTCTTGGAAGCACAAAGGAGCCCAAGGAAAGATGTTCAGCTGATGTTCTTCTCGCCAGATACTGATGATGTGTTCATGTTATTGCTGACGTTCCAAAATATCGGGGATCTGTAAACCGAGATACGAGGCTGAACAACGCGGAACCGATGTAAAAATCTTTGTAACACTCGACATGTGCTTCGCATCAGACTGGTACTTCATGCATACTTAAATATCCATGTAATACAATCTGTTTGGCAATATGAAGGTATACTATCGAGATTAAGGTATATTTTTGTATGCGATGGAACAACGGTGAAATTTCGCTAGTGATTGCCGGAACCGCCGGTAGGTGTCAATCGTTCCACCGACGTTCCGTATCATAAAAGTGTAACTTAATCTAATCTATATAGTATGCCTTCATATTGTCGGACAGGGTGTATGGCATGAATATTTAACTATTCGTGAAGTATAAGTCTGATTCAAAGCACACAGCAAATGCAAGAGAAAATTTACATCGGCGCCGCGTTCCGCAGTTTACAGACGCCCCAAACTGTCAACAAAACGACACGTCACCCGCTCGACAGCGTGATTCCCGTCCAACCAATCAGCGAATTAAAAACCGCAGGTCCCGCGGATACAATTTATGGTCTTTTGTGCCGTGTTATCTTAAAATGCCATAATATATGAAAAAAGGTTATATGTTGTAAAGGTAAGTGATGTATAGTGTATGGGACATGTTGATTCACTGGAAATTTGTATTTTAAACATGTACGAACTCAATGGTGGGAGCAGTGTATCAAAGAACAACAGGAAGAGTTGTGACGAATACAAGCAGGAGCAAATGCTTGGAGAAAAATAGGTGGAGTCATGATGGACAGAAAAATCTCGAAAAAGCTGAAAGGGAAAGACCTGAGAGTGTGTGTTACACCGGCATGCCTACGTGGTCTGGAGACAGTGGCGCGGACAGAACAACAACAACAGAAGCTGCAAGTTTGTGAGAACAACTGGGTTAGAAGAATAACAAGAACAAAGAGGGTAGACATGAGAAAAGAGGTTGGAATGCAATGCAGTGTAACAGTGTAATTAATTAAGAAGCCGGATGAGATGGGCAGGCCATTTGGCAAGGATGAATGCCGAAAAATAACGAAGGGAATAGAGGCGGAACAACATAAAAGACACAGGAAAAGGGAAGGCCACAGCTGAGATGGGAGGACTGGTCGAGGAGGGACATAAGCAGATCAGAGACGGTTGAAAGATGGAGAGAGGGAGCGACGGACAGACAACTATGGTAGGAAAAGAAACATCGAGCGGTTCAGTTATACTGCACCTGACCCTCACTTCTGTACAGCAGGGAACAAGGCGGAGAGCAACATACCTAAGCATGTTATCTGTGGATCTGAATGACATAACTGCGTGGTGTCTTCGGTTTCAGAGTGAGGCGAAGAAGCGGTGCTACCCGGTCGATAAGTAGTACGTCCACGCCACTGTGATTATTTTACCAGCATGACGTCATCCTGGTGTTTTTTCTCTTGGCCTTTTGTGCTCGCAAACTTAAGCAAACATTGAGGTTACTGGTGACAGACAACCTATTCGCACTTGTACATGGCATCTGAGGTGGAACACATGAGAAACACATGGGAAATGGCCATCTAACAGAAAGCACGGGGCATCACTGTGTGTGTGTGTGCGCGCTCGCGCGCGTGCGTGCGTGTGCGTATATCTGGGCGTGTGCGTGAGTGTGTGTGTGTGTGCGTGTGCGTGTGTGCGTGATTGCGTACGTGCGTGCGTGCGTATGTGTGTCCTTGTCGATTCTCTTCAATCCCACATTTGTTTCGAACCAGTTGTTTTCGTAAACGTGTACTCTCTCCTGTTGTTTTTCGGTCAGTGCCTTAGTCTCTGGTCCATACATGTATGTTGGTGTAACACATGAACAAAACATCTTTCCCCTGTGCTTACGCGATATGTGTCTGTCTCCTGCCACCTTTTCCAGTTTCCTCCATGCGTTTCCTGCAATGAACAACTGTATGCTCTGGGCACTTCCCTCTCTCAACCAACGTTCACTTCGAGTTCTTCGGCATCTCAGCATGTTCATGTGCGTGTGTGTGTATGTGTGTGTGTGTGTGTGTGTGTGTGTGTGTGTGTGTGTGTGTGTGTGTGTGTGTGTGTGTGTGTGTGTGTGTGTGTGTGTGTGTGTGTGTGTGAGTTTGTGTGTGTGTGTGTGCGGAATGTGTTGTGTGTGGTGTATGTTTGGTGTGGTGTGTGTTTGTGTGGTGTGTGTGGTGTGTGTGTGTATGTGTGTGTTTGTGGTGTGGTGAGGTGTGGTGTGTGTGTTTTTTTTTTATGGTGTGGTGTGGTGTTGTGAGGTGTGGTGTGTGTGTGTGTGTGTGTGTGTGCGTGTGTGTGTCTATGTGAGACCGTGTGTGTGTGTGTGTGTGTGTGTGTGTGTGTGTGTGTGTGTGTGTGTGTGTGTGTGTGTGTGTGTGTGTGTGTGTGTGTGAATGTGTGATGTAGTGTGGTGTGTGTGTGTCTATGTGAGTCCGTGTGTGTGTGTGTGTGTGTGTGTGTGTGTGTGTGTGTGTGTGTGTGTGTGTGTGTGTGTGTGTGTGTGTGTGTGTGTGTGTGTGTGTGTGTGTGTGTGTGTATGTCTGTATATATGTGTGTCTGTGTGTGTGTGTCTCTGTGTGTGGTGTGTGTGTGTGGTGTATGTGTCTCCCTCCAATTTATTTTCGACCAGCTGCCTCGGAGCAAACAACCCGTCACTTGTATATCTTCCTCTTCTGAAGATCCAGTGTTCATATGTTCATATCCGCTTCCTCTCTCCTCGGTTGCTCTTATCCTCTTCCATCCACAATTTTCTTCAACACCTGCAGCGTGTGGCTCAGCAAAATGATCTCTCTCTCTCTCTCTCTCTATCTCTCTCTCTCTCTCTCTCTCTCTCTCTCTCTCTCTCTCTCTCTCTCTCTCTCTCTCTCTCTCTCTCTCTCTCTCTCTCTCTCTCTCTCTCTCTCTCTCTCTCTCTCTCTCTCTCTCTCTCTCTCTCTCTCTCTCTCTCTCTCTCTCTCTCTCTCTCTCTCTCTCTCTCTCTCTCTCTCTCTCTCTCTCTCTCTCTCTCTCTCTCTCTCTCTCTCTCTCTCTCTCTCTCTCTCTCTCTCTCTCTCTCTCTCTCTCTCTCTCTCTCTCTCTCTCTCTCTCTCTCTCTCTCTCTATCTGTCTCTCTGTCTCTCTGTCTCTCTGTCTCTCTGTCTCTCTGTCTCTCTGTCTCTCTGTCTCTCTGTCTCTCTGTCTCTATGCCCTCTTCCTTTCTCGGCCTCTAGATACATCTCCATATTTTTTTACAAATGTTTAATATACTTGTATATAATTTATGGTCGTGTTGGGGAAGTGATTACTAAATACAACACTTCTATCTTCCCCCATTTTCATCTGTAAATGCTTCTGTGTTGTATATTGCGTGTAGTTTTCTGTGTATGTATTTTCCACCTGGAAATAAACAATCAACCAATCAATCAATATTTCTCTCCCTCTCTTCCTCTTCTTCCCAACAAATATAACTGGTAGCGTGTTACAACAAAGGCACTCAGAATAACTCTACCTGCAGCAGAGAAGAAACAAGGGGTGGAACAAAGATCCACAAGCTGTAGCAGTAGTCAAACTATCCGAACGTGTAAATTGACAACGACTTTGCAGCAGTCTAGGTGCACCTTCGTTTACGGCGGGAACCAGAGGCAATTAATTTCAAGTTTTTCGAGTTCCTGCCATCGGGAAGGCGACTACGGGTCTACAAGGCGACGATGAGCCAAATGAAGATTTGTTATCGGCTATATAAGCCATTGACTCTTCCGTTCCACTTGTGGTGCGGGCGTGGGCAGGACACTTGAATTCTTAAAATGCCCATTTAGTGTATGCACATTTCCTTTGTAAAAAGCATAATAAACTATTCTATCTTATAGTATGTGTGGCATGAGCATTCATAAAAATGTGGGGGAGACTATGGGAGAGGGGACACCGCTGCTTGGAGAGCGGGGAAATAAACGTAGTCGTGTTTCATGAACCTGTGTCCATTTTGAATACATGCTGAATAGAAAACAGTACATGGTGTCAAGAAGTGGACGATGACTGTAAATCCATCGTATCAGATAGCACCACCGCAACCAATGTGCTGTAGGAATCAAGAAGAATGGCCGAAATGGATCGAGAGATTCGAGCGGTTTAGACAAGCGTCGGGGCTGTCTGCGAAACCCGAAAATAACCAGGTAAACACTCTGATCTACAGTATGGGCGATGAGGCAAATGATCACTAAGTTTGACTGACAACGAAATACAGGCATATGGAACTGTTAAGGGGAAACTAGACAGTTACTTCGTCGGAAGCAGAAACCTGATATATGAAAGCGCAAAGTCACGGGTTAAACTATCTCATCGTGGGAGACTACCTATCTGCATTTGTGGAAATCGCCAAATTGTGCATCACTACCTTCGATCGTGAGCCACGTGAAATCCATGTTTGCAAGACATGGTATACCAGAACAGGTCGTCACCGATAATGGGCGACAGTACTCGACAGAAACATTCCGTGCTTTTGCCACAGCCACAGAGTATGGATTCACACACACACACACACACACACACACACACACACACACACACACACACACACACACACACACACACACACACACACACACACACACACACACACACACACACACACACACACACACACACACACACACATCAGGTAGGTTCGTACTGTGTGTGATTGTGAGCGATAATTCATGATGTTTAGTAAACTCAACATCAATAATAATATTTATTCGTATTACAACGATAACAATTCAGTTAAAGCAACATATATTATTAAAGGTCATAGTGTGGAGTCTCCCATCCCACAGTAATTTGTATTTTGTTGACATTATGTAAATTGTTATTGTAAAACTTGAATCTTAGTATTTGTTTCCATATCTGTAGTTCTGGTTGTTTCCAGACGAGACAACGGATGAGACAACAGATGAGACAACAGATGAGACAACAGATGAGGAAACGACTGTGGCGGGCACCCTTCTATCTATCTACCGAGTTGTGGTCTTCGACGCCATGGTCGTGCGGACAAGTGGCGTCCGGCGACTTTTACATCGTAGTTTGAGCTATTGACCTACTGAGAAGCGTCACCTAGTGACTTTACGTATAAGTTTTGGGGCGACCAGGCCGGATAAGTAACTTTTAAAAAAAGGTTATTATCGAAAAAAATGTGTATGCCCAAACTAAAACTAAATCTAAGGATGCAGCTAAGGAAAATCACGTCACATACCTTCATTTCAAGAGACGGCCATCTGTTCGGATTCACGTCCAACGATGCTGCCATGGGACTTGTATGAGGTATCGCTTCTTTAACAGAAAACATATGTATATGAAGCAACCATCATTACAACGACACAATTCCATATTTACAAACAGCGCGGGCGACCAGACACGATATGACCTTCTCGAGAGTCGAAAAAGGAAAGACCAGAATCATCCCTTAATATAAAACTGCGCGTTCATGGAACAGGCGACATTCGGCGCCATCCAACGGACACCAATGTAACTAGTCAGAGTATCGCCATGATATATCTCTATTCGTCGACACATTTCCGGGAATGGCGGAACCGTAGAGGCCGCCATGACAGTCAAGTGACTTCCGGTACGACGGCACTTCCGGTGTAGCGCCCCCTAGTGGCTGATTGGAGTACTACGTTACATGATGGCGCCATCTCGCGGGTAAAATATATCATTAGGGTTAGATAGAATAAAAAAGTGGGGGTTATGCTCGCGAAAATTTATACAACCCACCTTGGTTGTCAGGTAGGTTGGTACTGTGTGTGAGTGTGAGCGATAATTGTTTTTAAGTGAATATTACTAAAGGTCATAGTGTGGAGTCTCCCATCCCACAGTAATTTGTATTTTGTTGACATTATGTAAACTGTTATTGTAAAACTTGCATCTTAGTATTTGTTTCCATATATGTAGTTCTGGTTGTTTCCACCGCTCGGCAACGTTCTATTCTCAACTTGCATGACGCGTCATAATCCAAGTCACATGGCATAACAACGACAAGTCCGCCATTACTCGGTGAATACGGTTGTTATACTGTGCGCTCGCTTTGTGTATACCTAAAATCTTGTTTTATTTGTTATTCATCGTTAAATTAGTTTAGTTATATTATTTGTTGTAAGTTTCGGATTAAGTGTAGTTAGATCATTATGTCGTTCGGATACTTGGAAGGTTTGAGTTATTCCGACCGAGCGCGTTACATGTCAAAACTGACAGCGCTGTCTGCGGGAACCTGTCCGTACAAGATTCCCGCAGGTTCGTGGGTAGACGATCCCACGAAATGGCCGGAGATCGAATGGCGGTGGAAGCAGCAGTACGTCTCGGGTACACCAGACGCGCATGTACTGAGTTGCCGTGCTACTGGAACAACGACTTCGTGAAGAAGATGAAACCAGCTCCAGTGCATGACATTCAGTTCTACAAGAAGTCTGCCACCTAGAAGTTTCGTCAGCGGAGTAAGCAGAACAGGTATGACCGAGAACAAAAGCAGTTGCTGGATAGTCTCGCCAGCTGCTCACGTCAACCGATCGGTCTGAGCCTTTTCAAGGAGCAATACCGTCCGTTTTGCTGGAAGGCAACAGCAGAACTGGAGCATTTGCCACGACAACTGACTTCGCTCTACAAGCTGGAGTACGCCAGTATCACCCTGACTGAGCTCCACAGTAAGGTCGAGGAAATATTGGCCTCTCTCACAGTGACCGATGCCGAGGTTCAGTACGTTGAAAAGAGCACTGTGAAACAGGCTGTTTGTCTAACATGGTTCCAGATGCGTGCTGGGGCATTACTGCTTCGCGGGCGCATTCGGTGTTACACACAAGGCTCGACCACCCGTCTGCATCCCTTGTAAAAGGCATTTGCAGCGACAATTGCAAGTCTTTTTACAGCGCTACAACTACGTGGGGTAAGGAGCATGAGGCTGACGCCTTATCTGCCTACAGCAACATTGGGGGACACACAAACTTCCAACTGTGCAAGACTGGGCTTCGTTTGTGTAAGGAATTCCCCTACATTGGAGCCTCAGCAAACGGGTTGGCCTGCTGTAACTGCCACAGTGGCCGAGTGGTGGAAGTGAAATGTCCTTTTAAACATAGGAACAGCTCACTCGACACCATGACAGCGGATCCTTCTTACTGTTTTTTGGAATGACCTAAACCTCAAACGTGGACACGCCTATTATGCCCAGGCACAGCTACAGATGTACGTGTACAATTTGTCCATGTGCGACTTTGTTGTATTGACATCAGTGGTGTGTGTCGTTGTGGGAGTGCCACGTGATGCTGACTTTGTGTCAGACATGGTACCAAACTTGTGCACGTTCTTCAAGCGGTGTGTGATGCCTGAGCTACTGACACGTAACATGCAGCATGGCTCATCATCACGCTCAGAATCACCTGCTGTTGGTGATGTGGTGTCACAAAAACTGTATTGCAGTTGTCGGATGCCTGATGATGACAGTGACTTGGATGATGACATGCTTGGGTGTGATTCACCTAACTGCTCCCATGGCGAATGGTTCCATTTCACTTGTGTAAACAGTGAAACGAGCACCCAAAGGCAGTTGGTTTTGTCCGCTATGCAGGAAAACACCAAAGTAGTGCAATCACGTACGTAATGTCATCGATACAGCTTTTATTGCACAAATGCTCTGTCACGTTGTTTGCAAATAAAAGTACAGATATGCAGTTTGCGTTGTGACAACCTGACATAATGTTCATGCCTTATCAATTTCATATGTCGTATAATTATAATACGTGCACTGATAACATGTTTAATGGATTACACCATTTATCACAGAAATGCCAACTGTTTAAACGTATGCAAAAGTAACTATGTAAGTTGCATCGTGAGACCTTCCTTCATGCCTTATCATTATATACAATTCCATCAGTCACATTAACAAGTGCAGCACATACATGTACTAATGTGTCAACGGATGCAAGGTTGGTTTCTTCTGCTTCATCTCTGGGGTTTGATTAGATTAATTGCTAGTGGTCCTTGCAGAATGGCAAATCTGTTTTAACAGGCCAATTACACGCTCAATATGAATTCTGACAGTTGAGATGTTGCGGGATACTTCTACATCTTTAGGAGACAACTTTTTTTACCCTTTGTGGAACTTGGTATAAGTAATTCTGCTCCTCATGCTACAACATATTCTTCTACCATAATGAAGCCACGGTCAGCTAGTAATTGGTCGTGTGGCTGGTGATACTTAGAAGAAATAAAGTATGGTGCACGCACCATTTCAACATCTGAAGCTCGGCCACCCCAGGCAGTAGACAGATAAGTGACAGCACCCAATGGGCTACATACATTGAACACTTTAACTGTACTGTGTTTCTTGTCATTAGAATACACCTCTGTCAGTGCCTGTAAATTTTAGGACGATCAATACAGATTTCAAAACAGTCCATAATTCCTGTTAATCTGGGAAAATGTAATTTAAAGATTGCAGGTAGAGTATGCTTAAGTGTCTCCCTGTCTGGTCATCTTACCATGAAACCAATCTTTGCAAAGTAAATCAATTGTCTTCCAGAAACACCTAGACACAGTAGTGATATCAACATCAGCTTGATGGAAAATTAGCTCAAATGGAAGATTTAGTCGTAGCTTTACCAGAGAGAGAAGCAGCTGGTCTGTAGCAGGAATAGTGCATTCTGCAGAAGTGTTAACGACTGTAGAAAGAGAGACAATTTTTGAATCACTTCCCATGACAATCCTGTGTAAAACTTGGAATGTGTATCATTATCCTTTATCACACCAGCATTCAACTGCGCAACCCAGACGCAGGTGTCGAAGCCAGCTGCGGTGTTGTATCTGGCAGTGGTGATGAAGGTGCAGTATCGGAATGAACATGAGCTGAGATGTCAGCTTGTGGCAGTGTCGTCCCCGCATCGGTTGTGTCATCTAATTCCAAGATTCCAGAAATTTCCAAGTTGCACTCAACATCTGCCGACATGTTACCCTGTCCTTCGTTGAACAACTTTGCTCTCTTTGAGGCGCTGTTAAAACATTGTAGTATTTTCTTTCCTTTTTCTAGGGAGCAACTGTGCAAATGGGCAAACTGACTGGGCCCGTAGTCATGATGTGTGGGCAGCGAGCTTGGTTTACCTAAAACAAATTTAAATTGCTTAACTACTGTGTCCTCCAGTGTTAGCACTTCACAATGCATGTCTACATACTCCATCAATTACAATCATCTACACAAAACTGTATCAACAGTTACATATCAATACATGATGTCCTTGGACAAATTTGGTAGGGCTCATTCGAGGGGTGGGCGAGAGCCTAGGTGATGTAAAGAGCATTGCAGGTGGCGTCAAACAGCAGTCCTTTCCCACTGTGTCTAGTAGATAAGTCTGGTTATGTTGTAATTAGACATATCTAAGCCATGCGGGAGGGTGATTATGTTAACTACACAGAGGGACACAATCATAGATAGGTCAGTAGATAGTATAGTAGGCCTAGTTGGCGGGAAGGATGGAGCTACCCATTGCATTGACTAGTCACTGGTTGAGTCATGCCATTAATTGGCCTTAACGTCTTTATTTAAACCCATGACTTTTAAATTTACCCCCCATGGCATGATAATCATTACAATGAGTCATATATGAATACGATGTATATAAAAACATTCCTATAATGCATGCGTATAATTTTACAAAACATGATACTAACAAGTAATGAATTGCTCCCCGCACAACACAGCATGTTTTGAAGGCTCCCATTTGCTACCGTCAATATTTTCACGTTTTACAGCCTGTAACCACCGTTTTCTACGCTATTCATATCTTGGAAATACGTGGTACGACATCTTCTTTTCTGGCTTCAAATTGTGATTAGTGCAACCGAAAGCAACGCTTTGCTTAGGCATGATCCTGCGCTCTGATTTCTATTTTGTATGACGTTAGCGATGGACTCATTCACCTAGCATTCACCGAGCTCGCGTTGTTACGGTGACTGCGCATGCGCGCGCATTGGACGCTGGGAGAATGGCAAGTCGAGAATTAACTGACTAGTCTGTATTATTGTGGTTACAATGTTATGGTCTTATGAGGTCTCATTCAACTAGTCAGCCTTTTTCAGAACATTAACGCCAAACCGACCTTTATATGCTGGCACTGAGGGTGGTCACTACCAGGGTGCTTGTCGTCCTCAGTTGTTCTTTTATATGGAACATATTAGGAATTTAGGGCCATAATACCACAATGCTACATTGTCTAATTCTTACTTTCGATTATCCATTTACGCTGCCATTGTGCAAGATTGTTGTTAAATAATTCACTAGAATGCCGTTTGGTCAAATAGGTTTAGTCAAATACGTTTGCACACAAGTCTGCTCAAATACGTTTGCACAAAAAAGTATGCTCAAATAAGCACTCGTTGTGCTGCCCCATAACGAACTACACCAACTTACAAATACTTAAGTATCCCTTACTTTTTTGGAATATAGTAGTAATTTCGAATTTAAATTAAGAATATGGTGCTCCCTTGCTTCGCGACTAGCATATAGTTCTGTAATTAAACAATGTCAAACAATATGAAAGTGAACCAACTTGGAGGCGCTCGGGACCAACCGCGATCGCGGACAGGCTGATCCGCTGCCCCCACCACCGCGTGCGCTGGCTCGGGCCGAGTTGTGGGCTACGCTCCAGAATTCCCGAGACGATTATACCTTTAGACTTATTACGTGGTCTGTCAATCTACGTGAATCATGGCACTCAAATAAACCATTGTCATTGGGGCAAACAGTCATGTTGTATTGTTTAGTTATCAAAACGTATTGCTGAAGGACATATTACAACTTGAGTTGCGATCTATCGATCAATAACAATTACAGACGTCGTGGGCGAGTGGTATCACATATCTGCATGTGTGACCGTATATGTTATTTTAATAATTTTATTTATTTTGGACGAAAAATGTTAAGCTATACTTAACATGCTAAGTACATCACAGTAAAGGAACTCATTTAAAAAATGAACCAAGCTAATAAACACATTAACAACAAGAAAACATGTCGTTTCGCTGGGGAGGTGTTAATCACATCTGTTATCCACTCGGGGGGGGGCACTTGGCTGAAGTTAAGTTTAAAGTACTACCCTTGTCACGGACCCTTATCATTGAATTAGTTCCCCCTTTTCAAGAAAATGGATTCATACCTTCCAATCTAGATGATGGGAATACTACCTCCAACATTTTCAACCCCAATCTCCTGCTTCCCACATTTAGCCGCCAGTCTCTCAAATTTCACTTGTCTCCCACCTGAATATTACCCCATGGATTTGCCAATAACCTTATTTTAATATTGTAGTTATTTAATAAAATAGCCCATCCCTACCCATTGAATTTATTTTCTCCTTTATCCAGGACAACATCTCTATTCAAGAGACTGAAGAAGAGAGAGCTCTATTTCCTTAGTCAAAAACCCCACACCAGCAGCTGTCAGCCGGGTGGTAAGGGCGAGAAAATGGTTGCAGCTAGAGACAGAAGCTGGAGAACAAAGACTGTCAGCATTGAGTGAAGTATGTGCCGAAGAGACAGTCAGTACGGAAGACATACAACATGTATCAGGTGGGCAGCATTACTGTTTATTAACAATTGAAAATAGCACATATGTGCATTGAATGTCACATGTATAGCTACTTGGGACTATAATACACAACAGCACTATATAAGGCACACAATATAAAACTCCTGTCTTAATATGTTTTGACTATAATTATCCTGAACAAGGGTGCATGTTGCTCATTGCAGTACAAGTCATGAAAACATTATCACATAAATGTCTTCGACAATATTCAGAGGTAGGTTGACGAGTGGTTTTCTTTGTAAACTGGACCAAAAGGACTGACAATTATATTTGATAATATTAATTTTTAGTACTTGACATCTGACTTTGTTCTTTCATATTTGCACACAGAGGTCCCACGTGACACATCTACACAGACACCTAGAGTCTACACTGCCAGTACAACAACACAAACCAGTGACTCGATGTTGTGGAGTGCAAGGCAGTTTGCTCAGCCCAGCAGCATATAACCTACGTTATTATCATGGTGTGATACCATCTATATCGGTGGAAGATCAATTCTTTATTACTCTTGTGAAGATGCGTCAACACAAAACTAACTTTGAACTGAGTAGAATGTTTGGTATAACTGAGGTCGTTGTGTCGAATATTTTTATTTCTTGGATAAATGTCATGGTTTGTCAGTGGGGGAAACATACTTTTCACCAACTAACTTTAAGAATAAGTTCCCTTCGACAAGAATTATTATTGATGGCGCAGAGTGTCCAATAAAAAAGCCAACAGAATCATTCGTGCAACAAGCTACTTTTTCTACCTACAAAAACAAGAATACCGTCAAAGTTTTAGTAGGGGCTTCACCTAGAGGTCTAGTATTCTATGTACCACCCGCATATGGTGGATCAACCAGTGATCGTCAGATTTGTGAGAGATCCAACCTGATAATACAAGTGTGTTTCTACTTGTGTAACTTCTGAGCCAACATTGTGCCAAGGCATCCATGAATATGGCTGTAAATATTCTTATCATGTTTCCCAAAGCGTAAACATTCCGACTCCTCTGTATTATCTTTCTGGAACTCTGAAGCTTGGACAAATTTTGGGCCGTGGGTCCAACGGACTATTGCCATCACTCTGCGTCCGCCGTTAGCTGAAATATCTCAGAAACCGTGCCTATTTTTTTTTAAACATCTTCAGTAACTTTTTCTCTAATTCTGCATATACATTTCATGTGGTAGTGTCACTATACACAAGAAATCTGTATTTCATTGAATCATTATAAGGGCAACAAAGGTCCCCTAAAATGCTAAATTTGCTAACTAAATTATTGACAGCAGTATAGCTTGGAGCTCTATTGACAATTGGCTGGCTACAGTCCTTCTCTCAACTAATCCCTTTTCCTACAACATCTGTCACATGCAGAATCTGTGTATTGCATGGATCAGAGTTTGTCTTTTCTGTTATTTCAACAAACTTTTAACTTTTTCTCTAATTTTGCATAGACGTCTCTTAGGGGAGTTCACTGTACACAAGAAATTTGTGTTTGATTGAATCAGATTTGTGAGAGATCCAACCTGATGGGGAAGTGTGACCCTGGAGACAGCATCATGGCGGACAAAGGGTTTAATGTTTAAGATTTATTTGAGAGACACTTGGTTAACATTAACCTTCCAACCTTCTTTCGGAAGAACAGACTGTCCGGTGCAACTGTGTTGCATGACCGTAAAGTTGCCAGCAGGAGTTGTCATACAGGCGCATCATAGGACTTGCAAAGACCTATAATATTTTAAAGGAGCCTGTAAATAACACTCAGTAAATAACACGGAGTCTGCACTGGCAATGCAGAACAGATAATACAAGTGTGTTTCTACTTGTGTAACTTCAGAGCCAACATTGTGCCAAGGCATCCATGAATATGGCTGTAAATATTCTTATCATGTTTCCCAAAGCGTAAACATTCCGACTCCTCTGTATTATCTTTCTGGAACTCTGAAGGTGGAACATTTTTGGGCCGAGGGTCCAACGGACTATTGCCATCACTCTGCGTCCGCCGTTAGCTGAAATATCTCAGAAACAGTTCAGTAACTATTTCTCAAATTTTGCATAGACGTATCTTAGGGTACTGCAACTATACACGATCAATCTGTATTTGATTGATTCGTTCTAAGGGCCCCGTAGGGCCCCCAGGGCCCAAAAAACTGCAATTTGTTTCACATTTTGTCAATTTTTTCAAAAAGTGTTCACTAACTTTTTCTCTAATTTTGCATATACATTTCATGTGGTAGTGTCACTGTACACCATAAATCTGTATTTTATTTAATCATTCTAAGGGCACCTAATGACCCCCCAAAAAGGACCCCAAAACTAGTAAATTTTCACATTTTGCCTATTTTTTTTAAAACATCTTCAGTAACTTTTTCTCTAATTCTGCATATACATTTCATGTGGTAGTGTCATTATACACAAGAAATCTGTATTTCATTGAATCATTCTAATGGCACCAAAGTTCCCCTAAAATGCTAAATTTGCTAACTAAATTATTGACAGCAGTATAGCTTGGAGCTCTATTGACAATTGGCTGGCTACAGTCCTTCCCTCAACTAATCCCTTTTCCTACAACATCTGTCATATGCAGAATATGTGTATTGCATGGATCAGAGGTTGTCTTTTCTGTTATTTCAAAAACTTTTAACTTTTTCTATAATTTTGCATAGACGACTCTTAGGGGAGTTCACTGTCCACAAGAAATTTGTGTTTGATTGAATCATTCTAAGGGCACTTCAGGGCCTCCCAAAAACCGAAATTTTCACATTTTGTCAGTTACTGCCCGGACTAGGTTGGCAGAGTGCCAAGTGACCCACCCCATCCCCCACCTCACTGAGTCTCTGACTGCTGCAGCATGCCTGCTACTGTTTGATGGAAATTGTGACTAATCTGTAATTAGTCACTGGCAAAGGCTTGTGCCAACAGACAGCACCCACTAGACCCCTGGACAGTTGCACGTACATTTTAAGCTGTGTCAAACAGTGGGCTGTAATTAAAGTGTAGTGGGAATCCCTACTGCACATGTAGCACCTCAGAACCTTTAAAACAGCAGTAGATATAATTATCAATACAATATAAAGATAAGACCTAGGATTAAAATAAAATAACTTAGGTATAAAATAATATATAAAGTAAAATAACAGAGGTATACTCGAAAAGGTTGAAACATATTTAACCAAAATTATAAGGAATATTATTCAGATGTTTTGCTATACATGTTGCAGCTATTCCGTCACTCCAGTTATATTAGTATTATGTCGTTACTACTGTTTTTTAACCGTCATTACTACTGTTTTTTAAAGTCAAAATGCATGTTATGCATATGTACCTTGTTAACAAATAAAGTTTCATAGTTCATATCTTTCTTCTTCCCATTCTGGGGGAGGGTGGTAGGGTAGGGGCAAAAGAAGAACAGATAATGCGTGTGCATTTTCTTAAACAATGTTTTATTGTTCTACATGCGAGATTGCAGCTCACCAACTCTCCTGCAAGGTTTCTACAACCACTGGAAATTGGCCTAAATAGCAGAGTATCGGGATACAATTTTACAGTATTTTTTAATAACACATTAACTAATATTTGAAATATTCACGAAATGGTCTACTCGAATACTTTATTTTCAGGTGTATCTTCACTGGCATGCATAATTTATAGTCTAGAGAGCTACTAAACATGTCAACACTTTACTTCCAGCATACCTCTTAATGATCTGTAACTATGATTCACCAAAAAACATTTAGTTAATAATTACAAATTCACAATATAGTCCAAAGGACTTCAGAGCCTCTTGGCCCATATTTTTTACTCCACGTTGCTTCAGTTTACTCAGCTGTATAAATGATTGGATACCGCGCTATATAAGAACTTACCTTTTAGGCTCAATTCAGGTTAGACCTCTCACAGACTTGCATAAAATGAATATTGGTAATAATTATTATACAGGAATTTATGATTGCAGACTTGAAATGAGAAGAGTAAAATTCTAGTAGTTTTTTCACCATGGTCTCCACGAATTTTTCATTTCTATGCATTGTCAGCATGACCAGTCGCTTGACGGTAGACACAACAAGCACACACTGTGATCTGTTTGAACAAAACAGTTGCACTTGGATTTGGTAGTAATAGTCATGGTTTTCTTCTAAATAAAGAGACCCATCAGCCTCTTTCAGGTAAGGAACTGTTAAACGAGAAATGTTATTTTCCCTTGCTGTGTAAAAACTTTTAACTTCTAAAATTGTGTCTGTGTCGATTACTCTGTCAGGTGAGGCAGCAAGTACAGTATGAGCCTGGCTCACAAATACGCCACATGCCTGAGTCTGAACTTTAAACTGTTTTACAAATTGTTCCACTGCCACATTCTCGTACCTACGGTCATGCAATACAGCTGGTGTTCTAATGTCTACAAAAGTTTCAAGTGATTCCATATCTCTCCTCTCTGTGGCCTTGCAGATGGCACCAAAGTTTGATGAGGTCATATGATGTAGTCTGATATCCCTGCACTTGCTCCCTATTTGCCCTTTCCAAGTGGTCTGCTCCTCGCTGATCTCCGAAACCTGAAAGTAATGCAATAACTTGTTTTTCCAACAATATATCATCGATTGTCATGGTTGTTTGATTTAAATCACTGACTTAAATCAATCTTAGACTAAACAAATTATTGATTTCATATTTGATGATTTGTATGATTTTTTTTTTTGATACAAAAGTAAAATTTTCGCTTAACCTATATAGTTGTATTTTCACCAGTTAGTCTGATATTAATTGAAATACAACAAACCCCCTTTTTGTTTCAAGTTTTAAGTTTGTTTTATTTTAGTTTCAAATGAATTGTTCAGAGCTGCATTGCACAATGGTTTGTAAGTTGGACTTTGTGCTGTGAGGATGTAATGTTTGTAAAAAGTAATCTCTAATATAATAGCGCAGTATCCAGTCCTTATGCCTGCTCAAAGCGCTCTACACTTTACTCCCTAGCAGACTTGTTCGATCGAGCACCATCTCAACTTCTCTGGGAAGCATTCAACCATGCAGCAATTAATGCACGAAGACTATTCGTACACAAATATCCACCACTGTCTAATGCCAGTTACTCATTCATACAGCTGAGTGAACTGGAGCAACGTAGAGTGAACGAACTTGCCCAAGGTTCAACACAGCAGCACTGAATTCGAACCTGAGTTCTCTTGATTGAGAGTCCAACGTTCTAGTCACTGAGCCAATGCGCTCTATTGTAACCATGTGCATTGTTTCATTGGAGCACACATTGTGTAAATACAGATGTATGTATGCATGTTGCATTGAAAAGCATGGAAATAACTAACCAGTTCATCTTTCAGTTATGATCTTGTGGAGTTAACTTCAAATAGTCGTGGTCGTTGGCAAGGGCATGTGGATTGGCAGGAGGGAACAGCTGCATCACTGGCATTGGTTTACTTTCCTGAAATATGTATATGTAGAGATATATGGATACATTACAATGCTGTTCATTGTATTATTTGCTTTATACACAAAGCCAGAGGCTGTACTAATACCCATGTTTTGACAAGTAACTATTTTTCAATGGGTCTGTAAAAGGAATATAAGATTTGTTTCGTCAAGTCCTCCCGTAGAAATACATGCAATACATTCCAGTTATCACATTGTAAAATGACTGAGGATAGGGTATGGTGAACTTTAAGCATCTCATTGCAAATAGTGTGAACTAATTTTACTATATTTGCAATGAGAGATGCATTACACTTACTTGACTCATATAGTTCAGCCATACACGGCGGAACCTGTCTGGAGTAGAGGCATTGTCCACGGTTGCTCTGGTCGAGGATCATATATAAGGTCTGCATTGTCGTTCCCACAAATTGCATGTAATCTGCTGGACTTGATAGGAGTTCCTTTAAAAGGTGATGGAACGCCTGGAGGACCTGCAGGTCAAATCAAAGTGTACATCCAGCTACATATTTGGTCAAATCCAACGAACGGGGGTCTTGGGGCTCCACACATGGTCGAAAATAGAATTGCCTGGATCTTTTGTTCAGTTGTGGTATTAAATGTGCATAATATTGAGGCGACTTCATCAAAAATTGGGCACACTAATTCACAACATTGACGATTTTATAGTTGCTTGAAGTTCAAAGGTGTGTTCTATATGTTATCATCCGAGGACCACAAGTTATCGTCCGTTGGCAGCACATAACCCACAATACAAAGGTGTTATTTTGGATATTTAACTTTTTGTCAATGGACAACATGTGGACATATGTTATAATGGCGTGACTTGGGGGGGGTACTTATTTAAACTTGTCAGAGTGCGGTGAAGTTTTTTCGCACTTCAATATTGCCCCACTCTATTTTCCGAATGTATTGTCATTACTTGTACAACAAGACAAACACGTTGTAGATATGTGCATACTGTTTATATTTAAGCGGACGATGTGTTTTATCCATTGGTATTTATGTTATGGACGTAACCTGCAAATTTGTAGCACAAGACACTCGGACAAAATGGTACTCGGACGATAACACAATTTTAAAAATCAGTATAGAATCTGGAATATTAATGATTAGCAGTAAATTATGAAAGTGCCTTAGTACATGTTGTTTATGTTACAATATTAACCACACCTGTATCCCTTGCGTATGTATACCTTGTTCTCTGCTGTCCTCTTCTTGTATTCCTAGTGCTAAAGTTGTTGAATAATCGTATATTTTCTACTTCTGCATTGTTGTCATTACTTGTACAACGAGACAAACACGTAGTAGATATGGGCTGACTGTTCATGTTTATGGGGAGAGTGTGTGTTATCCATTGGTATTTATGTTATGATCATAACCTGCACGTTTTTTTAGTACAGGACACGCAGAAAAATTTGTACTCGGACGATAACACAATTTTGAAAATCACGATTAACAGTAAATTGAGAAAGTGCCTTAGTCTATGTTGTTTATGTTGCACTGTTAGCCACATGTGTACCCCTTATGCATGTATACCTTGTTCTCTTCTGTCCCCTTCTTTGTATTGCGAGTGCTAGAGTTGTGGAATAATCTTGTTTCACATTTTCTTCACTGTAGTCGCCAAATTTAATTACTGTGATATGTTTTTGCATTTTAAACTGTCTCTACATTATTTACAAAACTGGGCAATGTCTGCAAATAAATAATTTCATTGTTTGAGCTATAACTCGGCATTACTCGAACATTAAACCAATTTTATTTAAAAAGGTTAACACATATAATAAATATACTTACATACAAATAAAACATTATAAATCGGCAACACTTTGGTATGGTAACATGTTTAACTGTCCATCATATCATCTACTCAGTGTCTATCACGTTGTCTACTCAGTGTCTACCGCATTGTCTACTCCGTACCTGAAGGGTGCAGCGGTCAGGTCAATACCCTGCATTGCACCATTGAAGGCGTCCAGGTTGTTGGGGATGAATGTGTTACAGGGAAGTCTGTTCCACTGTATTGTTGTTCGGGGAAAGAAGCTGTAGGTGTAGTAGTTGTGGGAGGTGGATATTTGTCTGTATTTGTATGGGTGGTTGGATCTTGTTTGGCGGTGTCCGGGCTCGACGTATTGATTGGGATCGATTTCTACGAGACTGTTCGCGATTTTGTACATAAGGGAAAGCCTGGCTTCAGCCCTCCTCTGTTCTATGATTGGCCAGGAGAGGGCAGAGGCTAAGGCAGCCCCGTATGCTTCCCAGCTGTAGTTATGAACCACGAATCTTGCTGCCCGGCCCTGGCAATTGATGTTCCGAATGGCATGAGGGTCCCATACCAAGCAGCAATACTCGAGAGTAGTAAGGGGGGAGATCTGGAGGGGTATCCTAAGGAGTTTCGGAGGAGTTTGGGAGTGATACTGAGTGATATTAGGGAGGTTTCGAAAGCCGCCCCCCTGAGTGAAGTGAGTAGTCACGTGACCGTATGTGTGAGCGTGTGTAGCGCCTTCTGGCGGTGGAATGAGCAGCCATGGAAGGGTTATTGTGTATATATGAGAGTCGAAAGACCGAAGAGGGAATTGTAATAACAAAAGATCAAAGAGGAAAGGTATTGAAAGAAACGAAAGATCAAAGAGTCATAACGAAAGATCAAAGAGAAAAGTTTTAAAAGGTGATGAAAGGTGTATAATGAGAGATAAAGAAGTAAACGGAATGATGTAATAACGAAAGAACAAAGAGAAAACGTTATAATATATATATATATATATATATATATGAAACTTTAAAATGTGCATAGGTATGCTTGTATGTATGTATGTATGTGTGTATGAAAGAGAGATTATATATATATATATTGGGAGGATCGTAACGTCCCCGTGTCCGGAGCAGCTCCGCCATGACGTTACAGAACGTATAACTGTGATACTCGCGGAGCTCTTCGTCTCTGGAACATACATTAAAACTCTCAAACCGTATGAACGAGACGTTAAATATATGAAAACTTTGAAAATATCTTCTCTGAAACATATATGAAAACGTTGAAAATGATCAAGCGAGTGGACTAAGGCAGCGATGTAACCGGACACCACGTAGGGAACCGACACACGATAAAAGGGCAAGCTAGATCAACGGACTATGATACAATACGTAATGGAGATGTCTGCTGACGCAATCGGTAACCAAACACCACGTAGCTAGTCGAAACGACAAACATTGAAGAAAATAGTAAAATAATCGTTGAACACTCACGTGTAATCATCAATATCGGAGTCACTACTCCAGGTATCGTCAGTATCATAACCATCGGGAGACCTGAAAGGTAATAAGATAACCGTGATACATAACGAACGTAAGCATAGACAACCGTGAGTGACACATAACGAACGTAAGAGCATATTATAATAGAGGTGAAACGTCACAGGTAGTTTATGTGAAGAACACTGTGATTATGTATGATATGTATAGGATATCTATCGGATGAAACAAAGCAAAGAATATATATATATATATATATATCTTTATAATAATAATAATAATAATAAAAGTACTTACACAACTTCGAGACCATCGTCGCGAAGACACCATTCAGCACGGAGTTGAGTCCAGGGTATCGACGACATAGCAATGGTGAATGAGATGAAGAATGTAACAAACGAGCCGGTATATATATAGATAGAGCATACGTATGCAGACACACTATGAAGACAACTTGTGAGACACACTGTGGAGTGGAAATATACCGGGGTATGAAAAGCACCGAAGACCCAGGGACGCATCTAGGGACGTCACCTGGACGAAGCCTGGCTAACAACGCGGTTATAGAAAATGTCGAAGTGGTAAAGTACAAACCGATACCAGTCATATGACGGAGGGACCAGCTGGTGATAAGCGCGTGATGCCAATTAGACGACGACAATGGAATGCACCTTATCAGAACGCTAACAATACAGTCGGAAGAAAAGAACTCTGTGAGTGGTCAGCGATGAAACATATGGCGGTCAAGAGCTTGGATATACAATTCAGGGGTGCTGGTCACTTCCTATCGAATTTCTATCCGTGCGAGATACATATATGGGGCGAAGTCTTTACTTGCACAGAAGCAGCATATCAGTTTAAAAAAGCTAGACATTTTCACGACGAGAACACAGCGAGAAAGATTCAGACCGCGCGCACTGGAATACAGGCGAAATACTGGAGTAAAAGCATTCGTTGGATACCCGATCGAGTCGTTTCATGGCTGTCACAACGTCGAGGCGTGATGCACGCTATAGTAGTCGTCAAGTTTCGTGCCTCTAAACTACGCCAACGCTTGTTGGCTACAGGTGACGCACGACTTATTGAGAATGTACCCAGTGCAGAGGGGTATTGGGGTAAGAGCTCAAACCGTAACAAAAAAGGTAAGAATATACTCGGTGTGATACTTATGCAGGTGAGAGACTTCGTTAGACAGCGCTCTATAGGCTTACATAAGGCGCCCATTAAAAACAGACAGGCAGCCACGCGGTGACAAAGTACGGGAGAGTGAGAGATAAGGTCACGCGCACGATAAGATGTGAACACCCAGGGGCGCGATACCGTCATCTAGGGGTGTCACGCGCTCGATCCCTGGAGGGATTGAATTGTATATAAACCCACGGTAAATCTAACAAGACAAACACTCTCTCTCAGTCTCGCTACCGTTCGAAGCTCTTCACCGATACCTACACGACAAGATGGCGACATCCAACATTCACAACGAGGAAATGCTCCTGTCGGAACTCGAACAAGTAAGTGACGGAACGTACGCATTTGCTCGTCCACTGACACTAGTAACATGTGCTCTGTCCCCCGAATACGTATGTTACCCGGCATGTAAAATATGTAATCGGAAAGTTCTTCTTGAAACGACGAAAGGAGGGCACCATAACGTTAGTATATGTTCGGTGCACGGGCGTCAGAAGGGAACTGCCGTTTACAAGTATGCTACGGGGCTGCTTTTCGCTGATCACAAGGGTAATGAAGTGTGGGCAACAGGATTTGACCAGCTAGTACAGGAGGTCGTGGGAGGAATGACAGCAAGCGACTATATGTCGCTTAAATCCGGCGACGAACGCTACCAATCACTGAATGTCCTACGTGGCAAACAGGCTAGGGTGACAATTAGAAAGACAAGAAAGGCAGGGTATCAAAATTATACCGTGATAGCACTGGAAATAATCCACTCGTAAGAACCGCCAACTGACAGCGACTCAGGTGGCGCCTTCTGACGGAGTATAGAGAGGTCCTGTTCCTAACTGTCGTAAGAGGCGCCAACTGACAGTAACTCACTGTTAGGTGGCGCCGTCTGACGGAGTATAGAGAGAGGCTGTTCCTAACTCCTGTAAGAGGCGCCACCTGACAGTAACGAAAGAGTAGGTGACACCCTCAGACGGAATATATAGAGAGAGAGAGACCCTGTTCCTAGAGGTTGTCTCTGTTTGTCTACCTATTTGATACTATGATGTTCTGCCGTATGTTGTAGACGCCTCCTCGGTCATCCGAGGCAGTTCTGTCAACCCCCGTGCGTGGCGTGAAACGTCGACTGTCATTCAATGACGAGGCAAGTGTCATTCACGTGGGGTCATGTTCATGGTCTAGTGATCAGGATAATGATTATATTGCTAACGATGGTGATTTTGATACTGATTGGTCTGACTACGACGAGAGTCGGAGACCTAGTGAATTACAGGAGGCAGTAGAGAGAGTGAATGCAATTCAGAAACGAACGGAGTACATGATAGATGACGACTTATTTATAGCCACTATAACCACTGCATGCATTCGTCAGGTAGCCGAAGGACTGTACCTTCGCTACGCGAACGTTCACGAAGACGTGTATAAAGTGGATCGTTCGCGTATATTTCATGCTTTTGATATGGCAGTATCCGATCTGGTGTGCGAATCGCGCGCACCGTGGTTTGCTCGTGATGTCGTGTCACGAGTGAAAACGAGTCTCCGTAGTCGTGGTATAACCGTGTCGGATGAGACGGAAGACGAAGCACCGAAGGCGCCACAGCCCTGGTACCTACAAGACGACACGACGGGAAGGCAGGTCTGGTGCTCCGAGCTGATCCTGGTAGCATGCGATGCTATCGTTCGGTTCGTGAGCAACGAATTGTGGCGCACTTTCGAAAGTGAGACAAATGTCATCTACCTGGTACGTAGCCATCTGATCCAAGACAGCGTGAGATGTGCAGTACACCATTACAGGTTTATGGTGGACACACCGAAGCGGGCACGTGACAGCATAACACGTGTGCAAGCCATCCTGCGTGTGCGCGGTATACCTCTGTTGGACGAGGAAACACCCTGCTAATGTTGTTGTTATTGTGTTGTCAGGTCAGCGATGCTCCCTCTAGCGGACTAGATCTCATTCAAAGATCATATGATGAGAAGCCGCTAGAGTGGGCACCTAGAAAAAGACGCCGTCACCACACCCCACTGCGACAGACTCTCCTTACGCATCTAAACGCCCAGCGTCACGTGACGGCTCTGCAAATGACGTGTGAGTGTGCAACACCACCACCACCACCATCCGACGAGTCATTGGACATGACTTGTGATGACGATACATCCGAATACGAGACACTCCGGACGGATTGTTCGACCCTCGATATAGCCGCCGATGGACATATCGTGTGGTCGAAAACGGACACGTCGATGCCGTGGACATACCCGGTTCTGTTCGGTGGCGTACAGGACCTGGAAATAAATATCCAGAGTTTAGCCTCGATACGGCCGTGCAGACGATTTGCACAGAACTTGCGCGGAACATCGAGTCCGCTGAACACGTTGCATATATTACGGACTCACTCCAGAAGCGTCTGCAGTGACGACAAGAGGAAATGCGCCCCTACGCTATAGCTGGGGTTATAGGCGCCGCTTGTCTGTCGCTGTAGACGCTTAGCTTAGCTTTCTTATACTCGCTTTTACTGTATAATTCAATGAATAAAGATGTATGTATGTATGTAATCCAGGAATTCGGTGTCTGTTGTTCTTGTCATAGCTCGTTACGATCGATGAATACATACCCCTCCCCTCCGTCTATATACACGCACACTCATACAAGCTCCTATGACGTCACACTAGGATATATAGACGCGTACAAGGATCTCCTATCCTTCAGTTGTAGGTAGACGATGAAGCAGCACACGTGTCGTCACTGTGGTCTCGTGCTCGATACACACGCCAACATACAACGCCACATAGACCAAACGCATACATCAACACACGACGACGACCATGCTTACAGTAAACCACCGCCACGAGTGGTGCCATCTGGCGAACCACCAAAAAGTACTAGGCACCCCTGTTCGAGATGTGGAAGAGACTTCACGAGACGTGACAACCTGCTACGTCACAACAGGAAGGGTTGTGACACCTCACAAAAAACACTACACCCCTGTTCGAGATGTGGAAGAGACTTCACGAGACGTGACAACCTCCTACGTCACAACAGGAAGGGTTGTGACACCTCACAAAAAACACTACACCGCTGCGAGAGATGTGCACGTGAGTTCACGAGACGTGACAACCTGGTACATCATATGATGTCGGTATGCAGCCGACGTGCGGAAGCGAGCGACCCACCCCTACGCAAACGAGCGAGACGCACAGAGCGACCACGCGCCGCCGGTGACGATGACGATCCGATACAACCACCGCCCCGACTCCCCTTCGCCGATACTCTATCGAGGGAACTACGAGACGTCGTCCGAGATCACTGGATGACCATCCGAACCCACGTGGCTAGAGGACCCGTGCAATCCAGGTACAATTACAGAGTATCGACACTGGACACGAGCGCCCTAGAACCGTCACTGAAGATCATGTTCCGCGAACAGACGCACGCCTTTAAGATTAATCTTAGTTATGGTTTTGTTCTAAGGAACAAGACCACGAACAGGTACAGGTATTTTCATTCGTCTTGTAACTGCTGCGGGCGTTACCTCGACGAACCGTGTCTGATCACAAACACTGCAGACTTTGATGCGTTTCTGGAACGTATCCGAGAAACAGACGTGCTGCAGTGGGTCATCAATCAGCGTCCGGACAGTCAATGGGTGTGCGAGGTGGTCACGAATGTCACCTTCTTCGTCAATCACATCGTAGATCATCCGATAGGATGTGTGGATATCACACTACCGAGCTACATCAAACGAAACAAAGCCGTCATCGGACTGGAAAGAGACCCCGTCAACAAGACAAAGTACACCGACAATCTGTGTCTCTTCCGGTGTCTGGCTCTGCATCGTGGATGCGATCGATACCACCTTGAACCCGCCGTGAAGCTACTCTACACGAAGTACGACCGTGACGGAGTGGCAACCGAGTGTTTGCGCTACTATCCGTATCGCGCCACCTTCGACTTCGAGTCCTGGTTCGATACGTCACAGCTTCCGTCGGACAGCGCCAAAGTCCACTGGGTGGCTCGTCACGTACCGTTGAGCGTGTCCCTGGCGAGTAACGTACCCGGATTCGAACAGGTACAATGTCTGATCACGGACGGTGACAGCAACAAGTTGGTAGCCGACATGATGGGTATCCTTCAGACGATGAGCGAAGCAGCCTACGACGCCATCGTAGACAGTTACGAGGGCACACTACGCGAAATCGGGGAGGCTATCACGACGTGGGACGAACATGAGGCATCCGCCGCAGAAGGAGACGACAACGAGTCACGGCGAAAACCGACCAATCCCTACAAAACTCTCATGGGTCAATTGTACGGTTGGCTTCATCAGTTACCCGTCATCGGCTTCAACTCGAGCAGGTACGGTCTGAACGTCGCCAAACAGTTCCTGGTACCCTACTTCCTGTCCGAAAAGACACCAACAGAGGACGGGGAGGAGGAGGAGGAGGAAGAAGAAGAGAGGAAGGATGCAGGGACGTTTCACGTGATCAAACGCGGCAACACGTTTATGTGTCTATCGACGGACGACCTCAAATTCCTCGATATGACTCATTATATCGCCCCTGGATTCTCGTACGACAAGTACCTGAAAGCGTACGGTTGCGAGGTCACGAAAGGTCACTTCCCGTACGAATACATGGACAGTTTGGAGAGACTCGACGACACCGCTCTACCTCCTAAAGAGGCCTTCTTCAGTCGACTGAAGAACGAAGGTATATCCGACGACGACTACACGCGATGTCGGAAGGTGTGGCGAGACAACGACATGGAGACTCTGCGCGACTTTCTCGTCTGGTATAACAACAGGGACGTCGTGCCATTCTTGGAAGCCATCGACAAACAGTTCGACTTCTACCAACACCGCGGTATCGACATGTTCAAACAAGGGATCAGTATACCTGGTTTGACTTTGTCCTATCTGTTCACCTACGTGCCGAAGAGGACGTTCTTTACGCTTTTCAACGAGACGAACAAGGACGTCCACCAGCTCGTCAGAGAGAACATCGTCGGAGGACCGTCACTCATCTTCACCAGACACCACGAGAAGGGGGTCACGAAGATACGTCGTAACGACTACGGTGATGCGGCTCGAACGTGTCAGTCCATCGTCGGCTATGATGCGAATGCATTGTATCTGTGGTCGATATCGCAAGAGATGCCAACGGGATGGTACACACGACGACGGGAAGAGAAGGAGTTCCGACCCGAAGCGGCACAGCCCACAGGTCAGATGGCTGCCGAATGGCTGACGTGGGAGTCCGAAAGCACGGGACTCACCATACGTCACCAGACCAACGGTCGAGAGAAGCGCATCGGTAAACTATCGGTGGACGGTTGGTGCAGCGAAACGAAGACGGCCTAACAATTTCACGGGTGCTACTATCACGGTTGTCCGTGTACCGGTCGTGAGGTCAACGAGGTCAACGGAAACCCATGACGCAACTGCTCGCCGAAACGCAAAAGAACACGGCCTATCTTCGACACTTTGTGAGTGTCGTCGAGTTGTGGGAATGCGAGTGGAAGGTCGCGAGACGCGATCCGTGCGTGAAACAGTTTCTGGACGTTCGGCAACGCCGTCGACACGTGCGCTGGAAAATGACGACACAACAGATCCTGACAGGGGTGCGCAACGGTAGCGTGTTCGGTATGATTCAGTGCGACATACGTGTATCGGAGGTCCTGCGCGCGCACTTTGCCGAGATGCAGCCCATCTTCAAGAACATTCACCTGACCCGCGACGACCTCGGACCGTTCATGCGTCGCTATGCCGAAGAACACGACATCATGACGACTCCGCGTCGCATGCTCGTCGGGAGTTATCGTGGGGATAAGATCTTGCTCGCCACACCACTCTTGCGATGGTACCTCGCGCACGGACTCGAGGTGACGCACGTCTACCAGGTCATCGAGTACACACCGGTCGCCTGCTTCCGACGATTCGGCGAGGCGGTGTCCACTGCACGTCGCGAAGGAGACGCCCATCCCGACAAGGCCATGATCGCGGATACCAACAAACTTATGGGCAATTCTTCCTATGGGAAATTTATCACAAACGTCGATAAGCACCGCGAAGTCACCTACTGCACGGAGAAGAGTGCATCGTCCGCGATCAACAATCGTCGCTTCCGTCAACTCGACGTCGTCGCCACCGATGCGTACGAGATCGAAATGCACAAGCGTACCGTCAAATACGCTCTGCCTACGCACGTGGGATTCTTCGTGTTGCAGTGGGCCAAACTACGCATGTTGGAGTTCTACTACGACTTTATGATCAGGTACGTGGATCGTCCGCTGTTCGAGTACTGCGAAACCGATACGGATAGCGCCTATTTGGCTCTGGCCGGAGAGTCCGTCGACGACCTCGTGACCCCGGCACTACGTGACCACTACTATCGTCACCGCTCCGAATGGCTACCGTCCGAATGTTGCGACGATCATCGGAACGACTACATACGCTGTCGACTAGCCGGACGTCCGTGGAACGACACCGAGACGTGTTGCAAGGCACGCAAGGCGTACGACAAGAGAAAACCTGGACTCTTCAAGGTCGAATGGTCCGGCGACTGTTTCCTGGGACTGTGCAGCAAGACCTACTATTGTTCGGGTACGGTCGATAAATACACCACCAAAGGACTGAACAAACGACTCAACGCCATCGACAAGCAGGCGTTCCTGGACGTGCTGACCAGTCGTCGTAGTGGAAGCGGAGTGAACCGTGGGTTCCGGGTCAATCACTCGTCCGTGCTGACGTACACCCAGGAACGCGCGGCGTTGACCTACTTCTATGCCAAGCGCGTGGTCAACGAGGACGGAATCACCACGTGTAACACCGAACCACTGCTGACACGATGAGGAAATGCGCCCCTACGTCAGTTGGGGTTATAGGCGCCTCTAGCTGTCACGCGGTTAGTAGGTGGGAGACATACGAAAAAAAATAACACTATTTAGTCAGATACCACGCAATCGATAGTCATAGCGCAGCATGTCATGGACGGGAACGGTCGTAGCTGTAGCACTAGTGGGACTACTCGGTCTGTACGTCTTGTACGTCTTGTTCCGCGATCCCTTCCTTCGTTGGTGTGGTGGAGGTGTCGTAGTATCTAACAGCACAGCGGACAACGTGTCGAACGGCGACTACTAGATGGACACGCGATGGAAACACCCCTTCACCTGTATCGTCGCGGGTCCGACGGGATGCGGTAAGAGCACGTTCGTGATGCGTCTGCTACGTCACGCCGCGACGATTATCGATCCGCCACCAGAGAAGATCGCGTGGTGTTACGGTGTATGGCAGAGTGCCTACGTCGACAACGACCTGGTACGCTTCGAGGAAGGCTTGCCGAGTGGTGCGTTCGATGCGTCGACGCGTAACCTCGTGGTCATCGATGATCTGATGGCGGAAACGGACGAACGGGTCACGACCTTGTTCACGAAAAAGAGTCATCACCAGAACACGTCCGTACTGTATCTCGTGCAGAACCTGTTTCCGAAGAACAAGGAGAGTCGCACGATCAGTCTGAATACACACTACATGGTAGTCTTCAAGAATCCTCGCGACGCGTCACAGATCGGTCACTTGGCGCGACAGATGTATCCGGGACGCCTGAAGTATGTACAGGAAGCGTTCCGAGACGCCACGACGCCTCCGTACGGTTATCTCCTCGTCGATCTGAAACAGGGCACGCCCGACGACATGCGTCTGCGCACGGGCGTCCTTCCGGACGACGGTGTCCAGTACGTGTACCAACCCAAAGTATAAGACGTCCACGCGCACGCCTCGTCCCTTCAGTCGCAGTATGATCGTGAAGACAACAGCATGTCCGAACTCGTGAAGAAACACCTCCTCTGCATACAGACGCTGAACAGGTACAAGAGCACGAAATTGAGACGGGCCATCATCAGAAACGCCGACGCCGATCTGTTGTGTGCACTAGCCGAGTGTGCCTACAACATATTGAAGAAGAACCTGCCCTTGACCGACGCGCAGAGACGCGCTCTGAGTGTGTACAAAACAAACCTACGCGCTTTGGCACAGAGAGACGCGCCGGCAGCGAGGAGACGTCGCATCTTGCTACGTGGTAACAACCAGGGCGGCGGGGGACAGACCGGTGGTTTCCTGTCGGCGCTGCTGGCACCTTTGGCCGGTGCGGTCTTTCTACCCTTGCTAAAACAGGTGCTACTCAAGTAGACGACGATGGAACACACACGGAAGATGGCTTTGGTAGATCCACGACTGTTGGATAGTCTACGCGCGCCGGCACCGACGGATACCCTAGGACGTAAAGTACAGGTGCTCGACGACGAGATGAAAGTCATACTCGACAGACAAGATCTCGCCGACGGTGACAAGGTCGTCATGTATAATCAAGTGTTGCAACGTCACAACGCGTTGGCCGACCGACGAGTGCGCGAACCAGTGCGCGTGATGACGGTCAACAAGGACACGATGGTCACAGCGGCGGGGGCGGCGGCGGCGGCGGCGGGGGCGGCGGGGGCGGCGGGGGCGGCGGCGGCGGCGGCGGCGGCGGCGGCGGCGGCGGCGGCGGCGGCGGCGGCGGACCCGACCCCGCCAGAGGCGGGGGCGACAGGTATGGAAGCGGCGGTGGCGGCAGGTATGGAAGCGGACGTCGTCGACAGCGTTCCCAAGGCGCTGCGGACCAAAGCTAGACTACTGATGGAACGTCTGAAACGAGACGTCGTGTGGAATGCACGCGGAGAGCTCATGCACAAAGGCGTAGCGGTACCCGGCAGTAACGTGGTGGACCTCGTGAACGATCTGTTGCGTCAACGCAAGACCGTTGCCAGTCCAACGGGGTGGCAGGTGTTTACGCGTCAACTCGGCACCATCAATCTACCCATGGAGTTGGTGGGTAACGAGGTCAGGAGACTGGCCATTCAACGGGAACAAAGGAGGAGTGCCGTAGCGACAGCGGCCACACGGTCGGTCGGTAGAGCGCGTCGATCGCTGCAGTGGACACCCCTCACGCGAAGACGAATGAGCCCGTCCACTCTACCTACGCCACCGGCCTCGACTAGTAAGGGATGGGAGGATCTCAGATAAAAGAGGCGCACCGTCTCGATTCGCCGACATAATGTGCGATTCACAGGATAGTCTACGTCGTCTGTATACCGGTGTCGCTTACGCCGGACTTCCCATCGTGTGCGGTATTATCGGCGATTATATCATACGATCATGGTGCGACGACGCAAACAGCTGGAGGACGTCTACTTCGATCCCGCCAAGGTGGGAAGTTACGGGGGAATCGCGTCTTTGCGTCGAGACGTGCCACGCGTACCGAGAAAGATGGTCGAACAATGGCTATCGGAACAGAACGCCTATACCCTACACAAACCGGTCAGAGTTCGTTTCAAGCGACGACGCACGGTCGTCGGAGGACGGGATCAACAGTGGCAAGCCGATCTCGTCGACGTGACCAGTCTGAAAAAAGAAAACGACGGTACGACGTTGCTGCTCACGGTGATCGACGTCTTCTCGAAAGTCGCCCGATGCGTTCCGCTGAAGACCAAGTCGGCGACGTCTGTGTCGAACGGACTCTTCACCGACGTACAGCCGTTGTTTTTGCAGACCGATAGAGGTCTGGAATTCTATAACCGTAGCGTCGGGGTGTATTGGACAGGTACTGCATCCAGCACTTCTCCACCTCTAACGAGGAGATCAAGGCGAGCATCGTGGAACGCTTCAATCGCACGCTAATGACGCGGCTGTGGCGATACCTGACACACAAAGCATCGTGGCGATACATCGATATCCTTCCGGATCTGGTGCGCACGTACAACGACACGCCCCATCGTAGTATCGGGATGCCTCCGTCGCAGGTGGATGCGACTAATCAGGAAGAGGTGTGGCAGCGTCTGTACGGTGGTCATCACGGTAAGGGCGTACCCAAGTACCACGTGGGGGATCGCGTGCGTAGCAGCAAGATCAAGAGACGATTCGAAAAAGGCTACACGGTGAATTGGACATAGGAACTATTCACGATACGCGAGGTGCATCCGTCCGATCCGCCCGTCTATCTTCTAGCGGACGATCTCGGAGAGATACTGGACGGTACCTTCTACGAGCCGGAGTTGCAGAAGGTGACGGTTCCGGTCGATAAACTGTACCGCGTGGAATCGATAGTACAGCGCCGCAAGGTAGGCAGGCGAAGGGAGGTGTTGGTGAAATGGTTCGGATACCCTTCGAAATTCAACAGCTGGATCGATGCCAAGGCCCTCGTCGGCTTATAAAGACTAGTCACGCGCCCGTCGCGATATCAGTCGTCCACGCATGGCAGACGAGACGACATCACGGATTACCGTTAGCGACGAAGAAGAAGAAGAAGAAGACGACGTCGACGCCACTCCACCGATAAAGAAAGAGAGGATTCCGTGGCATATATTTGGCACCGCGTGTCCCAAAGAGGAGATAGTCTTTCTGTGTTAAGTCGTCGTCTTGTACACTGTCATCTTGGTCAGCATCTACAACCTGACGTTCGGTCACCACGTCAATCCGACTCTTTGGACGGCCCTGTTGAGTAGTTCGTTGGGTTACCTGTTACCCAGTCCGACGTTGAAACAACATGGCGACGAGTGATTTCTATCTCACGTTGCCCAGCAAAGCTTCCATGGACACGCACCCCGACAACACGCTGACCCACTACGTCACGACGCTACCGAAACGTATCCTACTACAGGGACAATGGGAGTGCGGACTGGTGGAGGTACAGTACCCGCACAGTTGGTACAACATCGTAGGCGACGAAGCGGGGTTCGCCGTGTCACTATCGATAGATGAATATATATGGGGCCCCAGTCCCTGCACACGGAGATTATCCGAATCGGAACCGGACACTATAAAGATCCGTAGTCACTGATCCTCGTCATTAACGCTGCTCTACGTCGCGTGGTGGGAGAGGGTCGAGTGAAACTGAGCTACAGCGTCATCACGCGTAAGGTATCGGTGCACATGGCACCGAATACCGTCTTCCGCGCCGCTATGCTGACCACCGTTCTCGGCTTTCGTACCGCTACGCTGGCGGCTCTCCCGAAGGACCCCGCGGTACCCGAGTTCAAGGTACGTATCATGGAAGGTGACACCGTGGTCACCATGGAACGGGAATCGCTCTACATCTACACGGACGTCGTGGAACCACGAGTTGTCGGTGACAGTCTCGTACCGCTGCTGCGCATCGTTTCGGTGAGCGGTCGTCATGGCGACGTCGTGTCGAAGACCTTCGATAAGACTCACTACCTACCCGTGCTCTGCAAAGAGTTTGGTACGATCGAGATAGATATAAGAGACGACACGGGACAACGCGTGCCATTCGAAGTCGGCAAGGTGACAGTGACACTTCATTTCCAACGACAACGGACGCCACTGTTCTAGAGAGAGAGATGAATTACAACGATTACTACGCTCGTCAAGCGGGTGGTGCGCTTCCTTATTTCGCGGGTGCCCGATACCAACGAGGACACGGACTGGGAAGTCTATTCGGAGGTCTACTGCGTAGCGTCATGCCACTCGTCAAGAGAGGGGCCGTGGCGTTGGGAAAGAGAGCTCTGTCGACCGGCGCACGTATAGCCGACGACGTCCTGGAGGGACAGAACATCAGAACGGCCGCCAAACGTCGCGCCACCGCTGCAGGTAGAGAAATGATAAGCGACCTCTTGACCCCCGATGTGCATAAGCGTATAAGACGCACACCCGCCTCGAAACGAGTCAGTACAGCCGCGAGACGTCGAAGGAAGCAGCAGAGACCGAAGGCACGTCGTGAACCGGATATATTCGACGATGGCGTTCGTTCATAAACTATCATGCGAGGGACTCAAGAGCGAACTCGATATCTTCGCCGTGCCTCCGACTCAGACCAGCATCATCGACAGTCGCACGGTCCACTACCAACTGATGTCCTTACTCGACTCGGGTGGTCCGATCGAATTCGTCGTACCCGGTTCGGGAGACGATTACCAGGATCTCGCTAGCATGACGCTACACATTCAGGCGAAGGTGACGCGTGCCGACGGAAGCGATCTCGACGCCGCCGATCCCGTTGCTCCCGTGAATAACTGGCTCCATTCGCTGTTCAGTCAGGTCGACCTCTACCTGAACGGAACGCTCGTGACTTCCTCGACCAACACGTACCCGTACCGCGCCTACATAGAGACGCTGCTCAGTTACGGTAACGATGCCAAGGAGACGCATCTGACGAGTCAGATGTGGTACAAGGACACGGCTAATCTTATGGACGCCGTCGTCATTGACGGTGACGATCCGACAGCCAACGCGGGGTTCGTCGCCAGACGCGCCATGATCGCCCAGAGTCGCGTGGTCGACATGACGGGTCGTCTCCACCTCGATCTCTCCCATCAGGATAAACTCCTCATGAACGGTGTCGAGGCCAAGATACGTGTGGTGCGCAGTAAGGATGCGTTCGCACTCATAGCCGGCGGAGCTAACCCCGGCTACAAGATACAGATCGTCAACGCTACACTGTTCGTCAGGAAAGTCACCCTGAACCCAGGCGTACAGATGGCGTACATCAAAGCCCTCGAAAAGGCCACCGCCAAGTATCCGCTGCGACCCGTCGAATGCAAGGTCTACTCCGTTCCCACAGGTACCCGCTCACACACGCACGAGAACCTCTTTCTTGGTGTTCTTCCGAAACGTCTCGTGCTGTGCTGCATCGATAACGACGCCTACAACGGACGCTACGACAGAAATCCCTTTCACGCTAAAAACAACAACATCAACTTCCTCGCCGTGTACGTCGACGGACGACAGATACCCACCAAACCTTTCCAGCCCGACTTCGAGAACGACCTCTTTGTCAGGTGCTACCATAACCTGTTCACCTCGACGGGTAAGGCGTGGCAGGACGAAGGGAACGGCTTGACTCGCTACGACTTCCGACACGGCTACACCTTCTTCGCCGTGGACCTCACCCCCGATGCGTGCGACGACTGCTGCTTCCATCTGGTACATAAGGGCAACGTGCGCATCGAGATTCATTTCCACGACGCACTGACAAACACTGTGAACGTCGTCGCCTACGCTGAATTCGAGAAGGTGCTGGAGATCGACAGGAGTCGTAACGTCATCTACGACAACTGATGGAAACCCTACAGCTCGTCCGCCTACTCACCCGCGATACGCACGCCCGTGTCGTCATGCGCGGAATCGTACCCAAAGACGTACTCCTCGAACTCCGGATAGACGCTTACCCCGTCGCCTTCGTGTGCAACACACACGACTCGGGTAAACCCGGTGAACATTGGATAGCGATATACGTAGACGCCGACGGTTGCGGCGAATACTTCTGCTCGTACGGTCTGCCACCGCAACACGTCGAGTTTTGTCGCTTCTTGAATAAACATTGTGTAACGTGGACTCATAATTCTAAGAGACTGCAGAGCCCCGTGTCTAACGTTTGTGGACAATACTGTGTTGCTTATCTCATGTTTCGATGTCGTGGAGTTGTTATGAAGGATTTCGTAAAAGGTTTCGGCACTGATCTGGTAGCAAACGATTGCCGCGTATTCGATTGGCTTAAACAACTGCAATAACCGTGTTTCATTAACGAACATATATCATCGTCATACATCCGTAAGCTCACGACCTCTAGCGCGGTGTTCGCTCACCCGTAAGTCGTACCATCATCATCCCACGAGCCACTGGCGTGGTCGTATTGACCCCTAAGCTCACGACCTCTGTCGTGGTGTTCACTCACCCACAAGTCTTGATACTCGTACGCTTCGCTTAATAAAACACGGTTTCATGTTATACGCTTGTATCTTTCATCAATAAAATACGTGTGCACTCGTATACTCTTGTGTTTCGTTAGTTCTTTCATACACGTACATTCATACATACATAATCACACCCTCTCTACGCTCCCCGTCAGGGGGCGTCACCTCTAACGTACCCGTCAGGTGGCGCCTCTCGTTATACATACGGTCACGTGACTACTCACTTCACTCAGGGGGGCGGCTTTCGAAACCTCCCTAATATCACTCAGTATCACTCCCAAACTCCTCCGAAACTCCTTAGGATACCCCTCCTGATCTCCCCCCTTACTACTCTCGAGGTGTGGGCGGACCAGGCTCTGATAGGCATAGCTCTTGATGGACTGGGGAACAGACTTTAAGTTTCTCTTGATGAATCCAAGGTTATTGTTTGCTTTACTGACTATCTTGTTGATGTGTGAGTTCCGGGAGAGGTTGTTTGATATGTCTATCCCGAGTTGTGTTGCTATTGATATTTATCCGAGTGTTGTGCCATATATTGTGTATGAGCTATTTGTGGGTAATTTTGATTTGGTGATGTGCATTACTTCACATTTGGAGGGGTTGCAGGCCATTTGCCAGTTTTGCTTCCACTCGATGAGTATATCAAGGTCATGCTGTAATAATAATAATAATATAACTTCTATTGCGCCTAAATCCTTGGAAACCAATCTCAGAGGCGCATCAAAACAAAAGGATTTTTCAATCTCAAAATCCATAAGTAGTTTTCCAGTTGTCAACAGATGGGTCAAGGCGCTAGGGAGCTACGGTGGATAAGCAAGGTTATAAAAATACTTTTTGAAATGACGACGGAATTTTGTAATATTTTCAACTGATCTAACACTAAGAGGGAGCATATTCCAAAGAGTTGGTGCAGCAACAGAAAAAGCCCTAGTTCCAATGTTAGTGTTGACTCTAGGAACAAAAAGTAGGTCAGAACTAGATGATCGAAGCTGGATAGGTTTTCTTACAGGAGAAAGCAATGAATGCAAATAAGATGGTTGCTTATTGGACAGTGCCTGGTATTTAATGGTACATATCTTAAATATTATACGATATCGTGCAAGAAGCCAATGGAAAGACTTCAAGTGGAGACAGAGCGAGAAAAACGAGATCTTGTAACTACTCTTGCTAGATAATTTTTGACACGCTGAAGTTTTGTGATATCCTTGCTAGCGATATTATAAAGGAGGGAATTGCAATAGTCAAGTCCGCTGCTAACAAGCGCTGTTGCAATAGTCTTAGCAACATAAAATGACATATACCGGCGAATACGGCGAAGATCATGTCTATGACAAAAACAGCAGCGACATGTTTGAGATATGTGTTGTCAGAAATTAAAGTTACTAAAGTAAAGCTCACTCCTAGATTCCGCACCGAGGTTGCTGGCGTGATATACTGATTCAAAACACGCGTAGGGAAAAAAACATCCAGTTTACTACGCTGCATTGGAGTACCAATAATGATTAATTCAGTTTTATTCAGCATTTAATTTAAACTTGCTGTCAGTCATCCAGTGGAATATATATTGAAGGCAATCACTAAGTTGGTTAAGGGGGCGATTTGTATCCGGGGTAGCCAATGAAATGTAAATCTGAGTATCATCAGCATAAAGATGATGATCCAAGTTATGTCTTTGTATAACAGAGCTTAGTGGCGTGGTGTAAAGAGTAAAAAGCAAAGGCCCAAGAACAGAACCCTGGGGAACACCAAATAAAACCGGCAGTGCAGCTGAAAAGCAGTCCCCAATCTTTATAGTTTTATATCTATCAGTTAGATATGAAGAAAACCAGCTTAGAGCTGTGCCAGATATGCCGTACCACTTTAATAGAAGTTCAATGAGAATGCTGTGATCAATCGTGTCAAACGCGGCAGAGAGATCTAGTAAGGTAAGTGCAGTCACTTTACCATTATTAATGTTCAAGTTAATGTCATTATCACCCTTTAAGAGGGCAGTCTCTGTTGAATGAAACTGCCTATATGCCGATTGTGACACATTACTTAATAAAGGGAAACATAAGGGAACTTTTTGGGATTAAGCACCTAAAAGAGTTATTGCAAACTAACTATTTCCAACTATAATCATGTTTTTAATGCCAGTGGTTTAGTAGTAAAAAATATTTGAACACACCATCTATCGAATTTCATGAATTCCGCCATTTTGAACAGAAAATGACGTAAGCAATGCTGCGTACTTTTCTGGATTTTGTGTGTACTAGTGTTTCCAGAAAACGTCAGGTGGCGCTGTGCGATGTTACCCTTGAGTTTAGACAAGATGGCGTGTTGTTACAGTTCCGATTCTTCTTCGTCTGATGAAATGGAATCAGAAGTAGCTGGATATCGGTTTCAACCGCAAAGACAAGGGCCAGTATTGCAAGATAGACCAGAGCGTTCTGGTGACCGTAAACATGATAAAGAAGACGCGCGGGAAGTAGAAATGCAGAGGCGACTAACAAGTCGAGACGTATCTGACTGGCGATTGGTGGTGACGGTGTCGCTGTAGAAAGTGTCAAGTTGATTTTTTGGTTCAGAAAGGAGTGTCTGCTCTCAGAAAACGGCTGCGACTCGTCAGCACACAGAACGTAATTATTTATGTGTCTAGTATAAATAACTGCTCATTATGAGGTTCGGGCTGGGTAATAATTTAAATAAACGTATGAACTGAGTGAGTCGATCGCTCGGTCGGTGGCACCTTGAGGCTTGATTCGACGACAGTCCTCAGTTCTCATGCCAGTGCCGTGGGCTCGGTGTCTGAGTGTCCAGTTTTACATTTTATGGGAATATTACCTAAGGTTATAGCTTCGCCGTTTTAAAAACGATTCTAGGAACCGAGTTCAAAATTGTCCACGGCTATGATAGAAAACAAACAGGTTAACTGTTGTGTCCCCATTATTATATTTATAATAACGACTATGCATGTGTATCACCGTATGAGAAAAATGTGTGGCAGTATTAATTGTTCTTTTAATAGGCTTGAATTTAGTTTTATAGAAAGGGGGCATAATTCTTGTATAGATACAGAAATACAACCCTAATCCATGCTGCTTGTGACATTGGCTTCATTCAGAATGGAACAGTGGAACCTCACTTTTAAGGTCACCCTTGGGACTGGATAAAAGTTATCTTACTAGCGGTAGTACTGATATCCTATACTATACCGAGGCTGTATTACCAAGGTCACCATATAGTGAGGTTCCACTGTAGTAATAACAATTCCTGTTTGTTTATCATTATCAGTCGAACGAAGCATGAGCTACGGTCTACAGTAAGTTGTCCGCTCTTATTTCAAACATTCTTGTATTAGTCAATTATTTAATTATCGGAATTAACGTAGCAGTCGAGTGGTTTTAAGATCGTAATTTCAATAAATATTAGATCGTTTAACCTGCCACGCGAGGCGTTGTAACGGCCTATGCCTAGGCTATGGGACTTACATTACGGCGCCGGCGTACGCTCACGTCGCTGGCGTTACGGATCATGGCATAATACAGCACCATTACCGATATGTAAACGCGAATAGTAAGCGGAGTATAAGTTTTGGCGATAACTTTAAGGTATCCTAGATGGGTTTATATATTATTTTGGATAAGTATATGCCAAAACGTTTTCTTGGATGGGCGATAATATGTCAACATGAAGTACGCCTGTTCACTTTAACGTATGGATTAGGTTATTATTAATGAAATAACAATTTGAATTAAATTTACTTGACGTTGTTAATATGAACACTTGTAGGGGATATGGCGTGCACCAAGAAGGATGTTGAACAGAGAGGGGACGAGTTGAATTTGAAGAAGCAAGAGAAAAGCAGCTGAACAGGTTTCCCAAGATTTCAAGAGGCAAAGACTAAAGTGCCAAAAAGACTTAAATCTGTCCACCTCCACTCCCCAGTCCTTGGTCAGGCAGATAAGAGAAAGAAAGCTGGCACAGGCAAGAAAATAACTGAAGTCACATGTCCACAATGAACACTTGTAAAGTTTACCTCAAACCTATTTTTATACATCAGCTGCTGACAATGTTAGTAAATTTATTTGAGCCTTATTTTATTTCAGGTCCCTGAGGTGGGCTGCATATAGACAGTTCATCTGGTGGATCCATGGCAGGCTGGGCCGAAAGGTACGGAGAGTTATACCAGCGTGTGTCAGCCATCAAATACGATCACACTTCCCTGCACTCGATGGGACACAACATGAGGGATTCCACTTGGCACTGGAGGACTGAGCTACACTAAACTAGAGGATGCATTTGTCACCTTATACAAAACTATGGCTGTAGGTGGAAATGCAAACAAAACAGCCAGTCCCTTGAAACGTCCTTGTCAATTGTCAGTCGATTTGTAAATAAATAGTTGGATTGACTATTTATTTACAAATCGACTGCCTCTTGATGCCAGCAGATCATGTTTCATTGGCTTGGGCACCTCTGCCCCAAGGACTGCAATTCCAGTTGGGACAGTGATTCCTGGCTGTTTCAGATTTCTCACAAATACATAATTCACTCTTTCCATGGGCATTTGGGTTTGCAGGTAAATCTGCTGCTGTGTCGTTCGCAGCACCCACTGCTTGCGCCTTCTTGACCAGGCATCCGCAACGTTAACAGGGTTGTCTGCGCTAGGACTTGGCCAGAACTTCCATACCAGAGCAGACAGTATGAGCCGTGCTTTCATCCCTATAATAAACAGGACATACAGTATTGTAATAACATTCTTACCACCAAAAAGCAACACACCCATCAGCATCTATATGTTGTTAGTAAGCTGCTGTGAATTACTTTCCTTACGACTGGTCGGCTTTCAGTGAACTTTGAAACGCCATTTTTCAAATGACAATAATGTATAAATATGTCTTCTATAATTGCACTCGGTAATCATGTTTAAAAATGTTGACTGTTTGAATCATACTCAAATGGCCAAGTATTCATAATCAGACATTGAAAAAGTAATATTGATCCTTACAAACAAGGCATCCCATTATGACAGTCCTCCACAGTTGCATTTATCATCACTCGTTTTTGTCATGTATCTTATATATGGTATATACAGTGATTGTATTTTGTTATCGTTACTATTACATGGAGAATTTATTACACTAAAATAAGTGAATACAGTTTTGAAGTATTCACGCCATCTCTGTGACATAGTTAACACCTGACAGTCCTGTCCATTCAACCACCATCCTCCTCTGGGAAGTATTCAGCTCCACACAGCATATACTACAAAAATAATATCACTGTCAGGTACTCATTTATTTATCCGAGTGAATTGGAGCAATGTGGAGTGAGTAAAACATCACAAGCTTTGAAATGGCAGAGATTTAAAAGATTCTGATGATCTAACCACTATGTTACCATGCCACAATACGTTAGTGGTGCTATTATTAGAATAACTGAGGTCGATTTTTTACAACTAAATACCTATTGCAATGTATGACTTCTGTCCTACCTTCATAGAAGAAGTGCTGTCTTTTGGAGCAGTACTTGAGCAGGTAACTGTGAAATACTTCAAGTTGTCCAGAAGAGCTGGCAGAACATGTCGTGGTGTAATGGTGGAAGTAGGAGCAACCCTCTTTCGTGGAATCTGTAAAACATGACATTGTGTTTGTGCACTATTACGGTAAAGCATTTGCTAAATTATCACATTACAAAAAAGATAATGTAGAATAATTTTTTTCAAGTGAGAAATCAATAAGAGTTTCCATGTGAATAATGCAGTACATACCGACTTGATGTGATGTGCAGTAGACTTGCTAGATGTAGTAGGCCCCGGGGACAGCAGAATGCGAGTGGACAATGGTTGTGTGATGGTCTGCAATAGAGACAGATACTGAATAAAGATCATGTCTGGATTAATTATGGAGTGTTTGTTATCATTAATAATATGGTCATATAGTGGGTCATCCTATTTGAAGGTAACCAATATGGGAAATTCATTACAAATCAACCGTTCCTCGGAATTCTGTCCCAGTACACACACAAAGGGTTTATCACCATCCAGAATAAAAACTCTTCTGTACTGCCCCTTTACATAACCCAGGTTGGTTTCCTTTGTTCATCATTTCTCTTATCTGCTCTTTCAATCCCTAAATTCTCTGTTTACACAAGTTTTATTACCAGCCTAAAACCTGAATGGTAATTGCAATTGGTACCTGCCTACCAAGTGGTTTATGGAGAAGTGGGTTTGAAGGGCTTGATCTTTGTTGCATCTCAAGTGATGGATGAGCTAATTACTTGTATTGCAGATTAGGCTTTCAAAGTAATTAGTTTTAATGATTTGTTAAAATTAGAAACAGGCGGTGAATTTGCGAATGCAAAACATAACACATTTTAATGTATATATATTGATTGAATTTCAACATAATAAAAGTGACACTTATTCACTGGCATTTAAATAAATTATAAGACACCAAATTTAAAAAATCAAAGATTTACCTCACACACTTTATTTTAATATAAAAGTACTTTTATAAATATAAATAGTAATAATAATATAAACAGTGTATTTAATTTTTATACCGTTACACTGTGTCCGTTACTTTCTTTCCTCTAACTACAACTCACGCGAATTGATTGCCGTTAACTTCTGCTAGTCGTCGGCTTTCTTCTAGTCTTCAATGCGTCATGTAGTTCTAGATTAATTCCAGCATATCTATGCTTTTGTTCACGCGGCCGTGATACCAATCAAAGTAAGACCAAGTAAAATGATAACCGTCAAATTCCCGGTGGAAGGCATGCATTCCTCAGAGCCAGAGCCGAGGCTAAGTCTGTCTGAGGTTCAGCTCCTGCCGACACCATTCCCAAACTAGAAAGTTAACTAACTAGCTAACGTATATAACGTCAGATCCTGCAATATGAAATGGTACAAGATTGTCATTTAGGTACTGAATACTCAATACTAACCTTCTTGCGATCTGACTTCACCTGACAGCACGGAGAATGTGCGGCGTTTCGACGGCTGTGGTCTGTAACTAAATATCGTCGGCATTGCTCCTAGCTTCAAAACCCGACGTCGCCGACGTTTCGACGAGTCTTGTCCCACAGCATTACAAATATTCATCCACTTCGAAACACGTTTCTTCAAAATGAGCCGAACAGAACGAACTGTACAGCGTATGCTGGATCTGGATCTGCGCATGCGTCAGGTGTGGTCGTTTCTTTTCGTTCGTTCCGACAGCTATTGCATTAATCTCGAGATCAACATATTTTGATTTGTTTTAACTTGATTATATACATCTACAACAATATCTAGATGTAGCCGCATGGTGATATTTGTGTTCGAAAGTTTCTAAATACGGTTTTAGTACACTGGCTTCCTTAGCAACAAGTCACGACATTGATTGGCATAACAAGATGGCGTAAATTGTAAACACTGAGTTGGAAAGGGCGCGTAACACAAACCCCCCAAAGTCAACTGAAACAATAGTGCTGGTTTTCAAAATAATTTTATTTACTCAGGCTGCATTCAGAATAAACTAAACTACTCGCAACTAGAGCCTTATTTCTACCGCATTTAGTATTCTTAAGTCTCGCTGAGCGTGTATTTCCTGCCTCAACTGTACACTTCGTGTAAACAAAGGCTATAGTACGTATAGCTCCATCCATATTGAAACGCGCAGGTCAGGCTGCTAACTAATTGATTGCCAAGTCTAATAGGAGCACCAATATACCTTTATACTAACAGGCTTTTCGCACAGGACGTCTTTTAAAACCCGGAGTCGCCCTGGGTAAAAATCCCTTGTTAGCTGCACTATATAATAAAGACGTCTTGTCTGCACTTGACATTTAAATAGATCGTTTAACCTGATACCTGTGCGAAATCTTTCAATTGCATTGATCATAATATAACGTAGGTTAATTAATAAAAGAGAGAGGGAGAGACTTGGCTTGCAACTGGTTTCTTTTGTGAAATCCTATAACAGCATTGAACATTTTATTGTAAGTACATTTTATTTTTCAACATTTTAAAATCTACACCATATTGTTTTTATTTTTTTGTAGTTTTTAAACCTTCACTATTTATGTCGGAGTATCTGGACAGTCGTACAGCGGCATAATTTATTTATTTAATTTATTTTTTAACACATTTTAAACTACCTGAAAATTGCCAGGAAACTTGTCACCATAAGATGGACCTACGGGTAACAACAGCTTTCATACTGATGGTCGCATTCATGGCGGGACTTCGACATGGTAATGGTTTTACATCAGCATCACTTCCTGATAATATAAATGCTGGATTCCAGTTTGTGGGTGAGAGGAGGATCCAGACAGCTTTGCTGTTTGGAGCTGATATATACATCAAGCGTGTCGTGAACAGACAGTCACGATATCCATCTGCGAACCAGCGAACAATGTCCACTTATCTGTTACTTGCACTACTGATCTCGGGTGATATACAGTTGAACCCCGGACCAGTTAAGTATCCATGTGGAGTATGTAAGAAGGCTGTTGCCAAAAATCATCGTGCTATGTGTTGTGACGAATGCGACACATGGATCCACATTGGTTGTTGCGGGGTATCACCCAAAGAGTATCGCCATTTACAACATTCTAATGTCAGCTGGTACTGCACTCACTGTTCATTACCAAATTTCTCAAACTCCTTTTTTAACGACAGCTCCATATTAAGTGACCCTAACCCATATGACTTGTTGTCAGACTCAGTGTCTGAAAATGGTGACAACATTGCAGACTCTGAGTCCGAACCTACAAACCGGAACAAACCAACCAACAAGCCTAAATCAAAACCAATTAAGATTATGGTCATTAACTGCAACAGCATACTAAGCACAGATAAACGAACCCAGTTTATGAGTACTGTGGAGGCCGATGGTCCCGATGTAGTGATTGGCACAGAGTCGCACGTAGATGCATCGGTGTCTGATGGAGAAATATTCCATCCAGGATACGATGTCTACCGAAAAGACCGAGACAGGAATGGTGGAGGAGTATTCGTTGCCATAAAGAATTGTTTTATTTCGTCGGGGATGCCCGAGTTTGACTCTGACTGTGAAACTGTATGGGCAAGAATACAGGTGTTCGGGTGCCGGACCCTGATAGTGGGATCATATTATAGACCACCTAACTCCACTATCGATGCACTATCTGGTCTGGAGGATTCGCTAGGCCGTATTAGCTCGAAATATCCAGCGGCAAACATTGTTTTGGGGGGTGATTTTAATATGCCGGGCATCGACTGGGAAACCAAGTCGGTGATCAGAAACCCCCAGTATGGCAATGGTATGAGTCAGAAGCTGATTGATATCTGCAATGACTTTTCATTGGACCAAGTGGTCAGAATACCAACACGCCTCAACAATATACTGGACCTGATTCTTACCACAAACCCTAACCTGTTCAGAAATATCTCTACTATCAACGGAATTAGCGACCATGACATTGTCACCACCGATCTCGACATGAAAGTACCAATGAACAAGAAGAAAGCCAGAACCGTTTATATATATAAACGAGCAAACATTGGTGCCATTAAAAAAGAGTTAGATGAATTTAATATAAACTTGTTTGGAGAGGATTTCAATTTGCGATCAGTTAATGAGAATTGGAATATGTTTAAATTAATTGTACTGGATAGCATGAACAGATTCATTCCCACAAAGAAACTATCATCTAGGAATAATCTTCCATGGATGACAAGACATATCCACAGACTAATCCGCAAGAAACAGAGACTATATAACAAAGCAAAAAAGACACAAAACAATCAGGATTGGGCTGTCTTCAGGAAGCTCCGGACACATGTAAAAACAGAGCTAACCGCTGCGTATCATAACTATATTGATAGCATGCTTGACGTCGAGTGTAATGAAGAAAGGTCAATCCCTAAGAAATTTTTGTCATACGTCAAAAATATAAGAAAGGACTTTGTTGGTATACCATCACTGAAAGACCACAATAATCACCTGGTTTCGTCTAGTAAGGGGAAAGCAGATATACTGTCAAAGCAGTACCAAACTGTCTTCACAAAGGAAGATCTTGTCAACATCCCAGTCATGCCTCAGTCACCATATTCCGCAATGCCGGGAATCACAGTCACTGTACATGGAGTACACAAGCTGTTACTCAGACTGAAGCCCGGCAAAGCGCATGGCCCTGACGCAATCCCAAACAAAATTTTAATGGAGACAGCTGATCAAATTGCACCTTGCCTGGCTAGAATATTCCAACAATCCATCGACACGGGTGAGGTCCCCCTTGACTGGAAACATGCTAATATATCAGCAGTATTCAAGAAGGGTGACAAATCAATCGCAGCAAACTATAGGCCAGTATCCCTCACATCAGTATGCTGCAAGCTATTTGAACACATTATCTACAGCAACATAATGGACCATCTGGACTCTAATAACATCATCGTAGAGTACCAGCATGGGTTCAGGAATAAACATTCATGTGAGACACAATTAATTGGTGCCACAGAAGACATTGCAAAGAATATAGATAACGGCCACCAAACTGATCTCCTAATACTGGACTTTTCTAAGGCCTTTGACACCGTGCCTCATGCACGCCTTATGAGAAAACTCCAGTATTACGGGGTCAGTGATGGAGTCACCAACTGGATTTCAAATTGGCTAACTGACAGAAAGCAGAATGTAGTAGTAGATGGCGAGTCGTCAGAAGAAGTGACAGTCGAGTCTGGGGTACCACAGGGCACTGTACTGGGCCCACTTCTTTTTTTATTATATGTCAATGATATAGGAGAGGGGATCACCTCTAATATCCGGCTTTTTGCCGACGATTGTATTCTATACAGGTGTATCAATGACAGTAGTGACGTAGAAGCCCTCCAGTCCGACCTGCATAGGCTGGTGGACTGGTCTGCAACCTGGCAGATGCATTTTAATATCAATAAATGCTCAGTTATGCATATCACCAAGAAGAGAACTATCCACCGATCTCAGTATACCATCAATGGAGACAGCCTGGGAACTGTACACCATCACCCGTACCTAGGCGTGGAGTTCTCTGATGACCTCAGATGGAACACTCACATATCCCACCTATCTGCCAAATCTAACCGTATATTAGGTTTTATAAAGAGAAATCTGTATAAATGCTCAGAGAAAACTAAACAATCGGCTTACTTTGCACTAGTCCGCCCTAATCTCGAATACGCGAGCGCTGCTTGGGATCCATACACCAACAAAAATATTAACGAACTTGAGAAAATACAGCGACGAGCAGCGAGATTTGTAATGGGTAACAACAGTCGGGAAAGCAGCGTAACATTAATGATGAAAACACTCAAGTGGGAGTCCCTAGAGCACCGCAGAGAGGTCAGCCGCCTAGCAATGTTCTATAAATCTGTACATGGAGAAATAGCCCTTCCTTTGCCGAGCCACCTCGTTCACTCAATCAACAACACTCGTGGCCACAGTGAACGATTTATTCAGGTGCCGGCAAGGACTCAGGTTTATGCTAACAGCTTTTTTAATAGAACAGTAAGGAACTGGAACGGACTAACCGAAACAGTTGTGTCTGCAGCCACGGTGGATACTTTTAAATCTAGGCTGGGCAGACGACTCTAAAAATTCCCTGTAGGGCTATGCCATATGCCCCCCGTCCCCTGTATTGGCGTAATGACCGTATGGTTTTTGCCAATTATTATATAGACATAGACATAGACATGCCGTAACATGTGTACATGTGTTGACATCATTGCTTACATCATGGGAACACCGCGGTAAAAATAATGCTGCTCGTTTATTGGTTGCTTTTGGTTGTCATCAGTAAGATGGCTGCCTTCGTGTTATCGAAGATTTCATTAGAATTTTCCAGTAAACCACTGACGTTAAAAATATGATTATAGTTGGAAATAGTTAGTTTGCATTAACTCTGTTAGGTGCATAACACCAAACAGTTCCCTTATGTTTCCCTTTAATACATTTGTGCTAATGTGAGACCTTAGACGACTTGCTACAACCTTTTCTAGTATTTTGGAAATGAAGCTGAGGTTAGAAATAGGTATATAACCGTTTAGGTCTTGTTTAGGCAGAGATGACTTCTTAAGAAGTAGTGTGATATGGGCATATTTGAAATCGTCAGAAAAACAGCCAAAGCAAAATGATGCATTTATAATATTTGTTATAGATCCAATTAGTGTATCAAGACATGCTTTTAGCAGTATTGTTGGAAATGAATCCAGTGCACAAGATTTATTTGGGGAGGACATAATTATTTTCCTAACTTCATCAACTGTTGCAGGTTCAAATGATACAAGTTGAGAATTTATTTGTGGAAAGTCCACACTGACATTACTTATATTATGACGTGGGAAAGCAGAACGAATAATTCTGATTTTATTCTTAAAGTGTCTAGAGAACGAATCATATAGAGACTTAACTGACACATGATCCGGCAGCGATGGAGTAGGCCGTCTGTGTAGACTGTTATTGATGCAGTTCCATAACTCACGCGGATTATCAGACTTATTTATGACCATATTTGTAAAATAATCTGATTTAGCTTCAGTCATTTGACTGTTACAGAGGTGATATTGCTTAGAATAGCACGATCTATCTGATGGCGAGCGTGATTTGCGCCATACACGCTCTAAATAACGACGACACATTTTAGATAGTATAATTTCAGAAGTCATCCATGAAGCCGGTGGCCTTTCTGACACCCATTTGGATTTTATAGGTGCATGTTTGTCAAGTAATGCATTGAGTACTTGACAGTACTGTTTATACTACAAATACTACAGAAGAAAGCTATTCGGATAATCACATTATCCCAATATATTGCACACTCAAATCCACTGTTCGCTAAAAAAAACTATTAAAATTGGATGATATATACAAACATCAGTTAGGTATTTTTATGTATAAAGCAACAAATAAACAACTCCCAGATAATATGTCATCAATGTTATTGCGAACTGATAATGTACATAAACACAAGCTGAGAAACCATAAAGCATATTACATCCAACAAATAAGAACAAACACAAGGAAATTCACAACAAATTATTCAGGACCAATATTCTGGAATGCACTACCTCAAAATTTACAACTAATTGTATCCACAAATCAATTTAAGAAGAAACTCAAAGAGCTGTTATTGTCAAAATATCATTAATTCTTCGTATAATTTTTTAAATATCGTAACTTATAAATTAACCATAAACATACCATCATTTTATTGTGGTATAAATGATTAAGTTTGTATTCATGTTTTACTTGAAAATTTGTTCATTTATTCTTTATGTATTATGTCATAATGAGTGCAATTTAAGTAATAGTCAACCTGTTCTATATACGTGTTGTTAGTAATGGATGTGTATACATTAACTACATATATGAGAAGATTTATTCACTTAGTTCCAGAAGAACTTACTGTCTTACTTTTATGCTTTAATTTTATGGAACAAGGAAACTATTGTTAAATTATTATTTCTGGTGGTCCTCGCTATAAGCAAGTGGCAATATTTGTTTTTTATTCTGTTTTTTTATATAATCCATTGTACATGTGTTCACTAATTTGTACTTGTAACCGAAATAAAGTTCATTCATTCATTCATTCATTCATATAAGTTAGATATGTTTTTTTTATCTTTGATAAGGTCAGATATAAGGATTTCAGCAATTAAAGCTGTAATGTCAATCCTATGAATGGTTCTGTAAGACACATTGTGTTTCGACTCTAAAGGGGTTATAGAAACGTTAATATTAGCAATGACAGTATGGTGGTCTGATATCCCATCTGAAACAGTAACAAAGCCAACATACTGAACGACCAGTTCTGCTCAGTCTTTACCACCGAAAACATCGATGACTTGCCTGCTCCAGAACCCAGCCCCCACCTGGCGATGCCAGAGATCCAGGTCAGCAACGCCGGGGTATTCAAACTTCTGAAGAAACTCAAGCCACGAAAGGCATCTAGTCCGGATAACATCCCCTGCCGCCTCCTTCAGATGGTAGCAGAAGAGATTGCTCCAGCTCTCACCCTTCTCTTCACCAAGTCACTACACACCAACCAAGTTCCCAGGATTTGGAAGCACGCCTTGGTTCAGCCCGTATTAAAAAAGGTGACCGAAACCAAGCTACAAATTACCGGCCCATTACACTCACCTCCATCTGCTGCAAGCTGCTGGAACACATTGTAAGAGCCGATATCACCCGTCACCTTGACCAACACAATATCATAACGGACGCACAACACGGATTCCGTAAGCGACGATCCTGCGAGACCCAGCTGATCCAAACCATTGATGACCTGGCTTCAGAGATGGACAACAGAGGCCAAACAGATACCATACTCCTTGACTTCTCGAAAGCCTTCGACAAGGTGCCCCATAAACGACTGCTTCTAAAACTGAACTACTACGGCATTCAAGGCAAGACTCAAGACTGGATCCGGAGCTTCCTCTGTGATCGAACACAGCAAGTAGTTGTCGAGGGTGAGACTTCAACAACAGGCCATGTGATCTCCGGTGTGCCACAAGGATATGTCCTAGGCCCAACTCTCTTTGTCATTTACATCAACGACCTGTGCAATAACGTTAAAATGAAGGCTAGACTATTCGCTGATGACACAATACTGTATCACACCATCCACAGCACAGCCGACACTCACCAACTACAACAAGACCTCAACACCTTGGAGAAATGGGAGAGGAAGTGGCCGATGAGTTTCAATATATCAAAGTGTCACGTCCTAACTGTCACAAAGAAGCGCAAGCCCATCATAGCAACGTATTCACTCCATCAGCAGCCCCTGGAGAGAGTCACCAGCGCCAAACACGTAGGTGTAGAGCTGACCGCTGACCTCCACTGGGGGAACCACATACAGACCACCACCGCCAAGGCAAACCGTACAAGTGCTTTCATATACAGAAACCTTAAAGGTGCCCTCCACAGGTGCACTCACATTGCTACAAAGGACTGGTCCGCCCCGTATTGGAGTACGCCTAGTAAACACCATCGAAGCTGTCCAGCGCCGTCCGCGAGGAGAATCTAACATGATTTTAACCACTATACCAGTGCCCCTGAACTTGTAAACAGACTACAACTACAGACCCTCCAAGAAAGTAGAACTGTCAACAAGGCAACCTTTATGTATAAGATAATGAGTGGACTTGTGGACATCACGCCAACTGAGGGTACACTGACAACAAACAACCGTATCACCAGGGGACAGCCCAACAAGCTCCTCCTGCCTCACTCCAGAACAAACACGCACCTCCACTCCTTCTTCGCCTCAGCCATCCGTTTATGGAACAAGATCCCCGACAAAGCGTCCTCGGCCAGCACCCTCACAGCCTTCAAAGCGGCAGTTGAGGTCTGGGTAAAAAATACTACCTAGACACACCCTCTTAAAAAAGAAAGAAAACACTGTTTTTATCAACACTGTTTTTATCAACCCTTTTAAACCGCGCATGTGCAACAAACTGTGGACTATTCTTCTGGTTAAAAGTAACCACAAGACTGTGAAGAAAAAGAAGATATATTTTGAAAGTAAACATTACGCCACCCCCCCCCCCCCCCCTAGCGACCATGTCCAATCTGTGGGTTGTTTTGGTCGGTCTGGTTATCGATTCTCCTGTAGAGCATGGCATCTTCAGCGAAAGGTTTCAGGGAGGTTCGATGAAAAATGTGGGTGGGTCATTAATATAGAGAAGGAAAAGGAGGGGGCCAAGGACAGTTTCCTGTGGGACTCCAGAGCTCACGTGTATCTGACCCGACTTGCACCCTTCTAACAGCACTTCATGTGATCTATTGGTCAGAAATTTTTTAATCCAAAGCTCTAATTCCATAGTGATCCAGTTTGTGCATGAGTCGATTGTGAGGGACATTGTCGAAAGCCTAGAAGTATAAGATCAATTTGGTGGTTTTTTTTCAGGGTTCTCATCAAGTCATGGATCGTCGTGAGGAGTGAAGTCTCACAGGAACGTTTACGTCTAACGTAATGTTGTCGGTCAGTAAGAATACTGTGGGATTCTAGGTGGTTATGGATTGATTTGGATATAATGTGTTCAGGA